>JBCJKH010042197.1:0-20657 GCA_039877255.1 Loriculus beryllinus
TCCCTGGAGGGGGGGGGCGGGTCCATACTGGGAGGCCCCGGGGGTTACTGGTCCATACTGGGAGGGGAGGGGGGGGGGGGGGTTCCCGCACTCACCGGGCCGGGCCGCAGCATCGCGCTCCAGCACCCGACGGGGCCCCCCCCCCACCAACCCCGGCCCCGTTCGGCTCCGTTCGGCTCCGCTCGGCTCCGCTTCGGGCCCGGTTCGGCTCCGGGGGTTGGGGGGGGGGGAGAGGGAATAAGAAAAGAGAGAGAGACAAGACTCCCTTTTGAAAACATTCTTTTAAAAAGCACATATTTTGTGCACAGATGTCCTGAGGACTATTGTATTGTGGGGGGCGGGGAGGAGCCAGTCTAATCCTGACACATAACCTACTTCAGCGCAAGTAGATTTAGAGAAGTTCATTGAGATTCAGGGTTTAAATATGATGCCATTACCAGATAGATGCCGGGTTGGTAAATAAAAAACTCTTAGCCGCAAGAGTGTTTTAAAACATGGTATTCAGTCTTGCCTTCATCCACTTACAACGGGCTCTATTGAAGAAGATATGTTGAATTTGCTGCCATGCCATCTAAAGAAAAGATACATTTTATGCCTTCTCTAAGTTGGAATTTATAGACATAAATAAATGGTGATAATGAACTCTTTTAGAAAGTGACAAAATCTGCAGGAATCACTGAAGACATTCACACTCCCCAATTGCTAATCCTAATAATAATTGCTAAATGGCAGTGTTTTAGCATAAGCAATCAGAAGCTACAGACACCTACTTAGTTTGAAATGGTTGGTGGTGGAAAAATGTTTACTGGGCACCAGAAGTTTTCAAATAGATGTAAAAACCTTCTTGAGATTTGTTTAGTTTTAACTGTTCAGTGGGAAGGCAACGTTGAGTCTCCACAGGCTCCAATCAAAGGAAGGGCAAAGACACCCACCCAGGTTCCTTGTTCAGGGTGTTACATGATTCCCTCATTGCAGCCAATATTACCACCATGCTTCATATGCAAAGAAAACACAGTCTTTGGGTATATTACATGACAGTGCAGGGATCTGAACTACTTGGTAAGAGGCCCAGTTATGAGTATGTCTGGCAATTAAAAATAATTGGGAAGCAGGTTTGCCACTAACTCTTCCAAGAATGCCAGTTATGATATAATGATGTTTCATTAGACATGCTGAAAGCTGTGAGCTCCGTATGGCAATGGCAATTAGGAGGGATCATAAAGAAGAAAAAAAAAGGAGAAGAAGAAGAAACATTAAAAATATCCCAGCTAAGATTAGCATAGCATTTAACGGCCACTTCATTAGCTAATTGATTTCTTATTAGTTACAGGGAAAAGCCCAGTTAGGGGCTCTGCACAGCTAATTAACAGCATTTACACAATTAGTCAGTTGCTCATTTTGTAACCAAACATTCTTGGAATCAACTGTGGCTGTGATGCTCTGGGCCATTTGATTAATTTTATTTTATTTTTTGCTAATATTGGCTTAACTTTCAAATAAAAAATTCACTCCCCAGGGCCCCACCATATTTAATCACAACATTATACAAATAGAAAAAGGCTACGTCACACAATCTTAGGACATGAATCGGTTCCTCTTTCTTTTATTTGCAAGTTGTTTTATTGGTCCCATGAAGTCAATAGCATTCAATAAGCAGAATCGTTTGTCTTCTCTCCTGACAGCTGAGTTTTACCCATCAAATATTATTATTATTTTGCAATTGGCAAATGGAACACATGAATATTTTTTTGCTTATGTATTGGGAGAAGTATGCAGGAGGTCTGGCTAAGGTATTTTTTCCTAATGCAGTTGCTTCCTACTGCAAAAGAAATGTATTTAGTAGAAAACTTGACATTTAATAAAACACATTTTCACATTAGTTTGTATCTCAGATTAAGAGTGAATGAGGAAAATTGCATGATGTTATAAGGGTCAGAAAGGGACAGGCTGGATTTATGTGACACTTTGTTAGCAACTATGAGAAAATTGATGACCAAGAACATAATGAATAACAATAATAGCATTTAATAAAGCAAACAAAAAGAAACTTGTCTGTTCATTTTCAGTTTATGGCAACACTCCACAATCTTATAGCACCCAATTATTATTCTGGCAAAATCCTATATCCCTTTCACTCCCCAGACTCCTGTGCACCAGGAAAAGCCAAAGTCTGAGCTCGCTGTAGGCGGTAATGATATCCCCTCGATGCAGGGGCTCTCCTGCGAGATGGAAGCCTTTTAGCATTGATGCAGATAGGCTGTTAGCACTGTAAGAAGACATTGCATATGTGAGCAGAAGGTCAATGTTTTCACTTGCCAGTTTTCATCGGCACAGTGGGATTCTGCATGAAATTACCATACGCTAATTAAATAAAACCAAAACCTCATGATGATCGATCAGGTCAGAGATGATACTGAATCATCAATATACTAATTATCATGACTTGTTTTTCTTTCATTTTACTTCTCTCTCTTTTTTTTTCCTCCTTAATGTTTTTTCACCATAAGTGCAAAATGGGAAATAATTTTCATTTACCATTAGTGTATTAATTGCAGCTAATGGAAAAACACTTTCTCAGACACATAATGGCAATTATTCCAGTCCTCCCTCCTTTTTCTTTTTTCTTTTAATGAGAATTTATTACTTAAGTGTATTTGCAAACAGTGAACTATAACGGATGGTCATTTCAGTGTTGCATTCTTTTTTATTTATTTATTTTGTATATAATGTATTTTCTTTCCTCCCACATTGTTTCTTGTTTTGTTGATAATGCACATCTTGCTTAGTTGCTTCAAAGGATTGCGAGAAATAATAAAATCTCAAAATTACCTCATTTTAAAGTGGCATATTGGAAATAGCGGACTTTTTTTTTAATTTCTGATGATAAAATCTTCCATATCTGGAAGCCTTTTCTGAATTCTGAACAACACCTACAACATTCACACTGAGCTTCTTTGTGCTCCTATTAAACACAGCAGAAAAACACCCGTGCATCTGTGAGGCTTTACCAGATTCCAGATTACTGAATCAGTGGAAGCAAGCACTTAGGTGGCTGTGGGGTTCTGGCATTAATCTCTACAGGGTCAGACAGTGCACCAAAAAAAGGGGAGGGATTAGGGACCGGTACCCTTGGCTCCAACTCTTATTCTCCAGCTTCTGCTGGGTTTCTACTGTGTTCATTCTGTTCCTGCACAGTTTCCTTCTCCAATTTAACTGAATGTACATACATGTAGCAGCAACTCACATATTTCAAAGGAAGACAAAAGGTAGTCTGCAGCTTCCGCAGCTGACATCTGTTATTATGTTGTTTTTCCTCTGCAGGCATAAATGCCACTCTGTTCCTCCTTTCCACCTCAGCCGCTGAGCATTTCAAGTTATCTTCTTAAGGTCTATCAGTTAGAGAGCAAGACAAAACACAATTGATTTCTGATATTCTTCTCTGGCACAAAATATCTATCATGGAGGCCACTTTCCCCGCATATCCTGTGGGATTCAGGATTCAGTCAAAAGAAGCTGCGTAGCAGCAAAGGAAAATTGTTGCTTCTCTTCTTCTAGCCCTTTCCTGAAAGCGACAAATGCATGTGCTTTGCCTGTGATGGCTTACAGACCAGTCCCCCACAGGATATCAGTTAAGCTGTTACCCCAGCCAACAGCTCTCCTTTGGGGCACTATAAGTACAGTAGAAGCAACTTTTCTTAATTATATTCTCATGGTAATTTCATGAGCTGCATCACCAACAGTTTATTGTTGTGTTGGTTTTGCTGGTTTCGAAATACTGAGCTCTGTAGGAATAAACACATAAATTTTCAGTCACTTACAAAAATAATCGAAAAAACCCTTGTAGGTATCTGGTCAACCTAATTGGCTCCCAGTATTTGTTTTCCAAATGCTTGCTTTATTTTCTTGGAGCTGGAAACCACTTCTGTTACCTGGACTGGGTATGGGCTTCCTGTTGAAGTGTCATGACTGTTAGCAAACACAGAAGCAGAAATGTAAGAGGGGTGTCTGGGCTGGTGGTTTTAAAGCTAACATGTGCAGCTCTGTCCATTGCCCATGTGCAGAGCTGACAGTGATTTTTGGTACTTGAAAAATATAAATATGACATGGTGCAATTCAACCATCTTATAGGGAACTTGGGAAATTAAAGTTGTATTTTTGGCTTTGTTATATAAAATCTAGAAAAGCCTGTATCTTCTCATTGCCTCCACTTCTGCCTCTGTAAGATGATTATGTTAGAACCTTGAACAGACCACCTTGAAAAAGATGGGTGAAAACATAAATAAGAAACATGTCTTATGTCTTATGTTAATCTCTGCGTGAGGGGGTCTAAGCCCTGCTGGCCATGGGCTGGTGCATGCAACCTTTAAAGAACATGGTACCAGCAGTTTGGAGGGTTCTATTTGTCTGCTGGCTCTAAGTAAGGGTCAGGCAGAGAACATTCAATGTTACTAGTAGTGGCCAACAAGTCATGCTAACAGGATATACTGTGAAGTGTTTTTTCCCAGTAGTCTCCAAAGACCTGGAGGAGAAAAAGGTCATTATTTTTTTTTTTTTTTTTTTTTTCCCAGTGTCTTTGTGCTGAGGATTTAACATTATTTGGGGAAGAACTGCCTTCTTATCTTCACATCCTGAAGACTCCTCCTGTCCCAGTCTTCATTCCCTATTTAAAAAAGAGACAGAGCAGCAATTTTTAATGACTAAATGGGTCTGTCTGTGTGTGTGACAAGTAGGGTTTGTCAGTCTTTAGGCTGCAAAATCAGCCCTTCTCTGCTCTGGAGATGAATATGCTGTGCAATTTCTGGAAAGAATTTGCTAAACACAATTAGAAAGGTGAAACAACATTATTAGGATCATATCATCAAATACTATAGAAAAAGTCATGTTGGGAGAAAGAATTCACCATTCCACAGATCCCCTGCAGCTGTCAGACCTGGGAAGCTAACATTCATCCCAAAAATCAAAGAAAAGAGTCTAAATTCAATAAAACCCACAAAACACCAATGTCCCAATTGCAGGATAAAACAGTAGATGGACAAGATATGCAGAAACTATTTCTGGACCACATAAAATATACAGAGTCAACGAATTATGCATTAAAACTGACAGCACAAATATATGCTGACTTCCCTTCCAATGACTCTGTTACCACACTGTCTCTTCCTGTAATACTTTCCTTCACTCTACTGATATAATCAATGTATGAAAAAAAAAATATTACAAAACAGAGAGGGCAAAAAGAATCTGGGATTCAGCTCTTGCTTGGCAAGAAAGTCAGTGATGACCAACAAAGCCCAGCAATTCTCAGAACAGCATACAGCAGGTGATATGGGATGATGCTATACAGATAAGTAGCAGAATGGAAACAAAAGTGGAAGAATGATCTTAGGATGCAGGCTGACTGTTGTGTAGGTGAGCAAACAAGGAAGAAAACTCCCGCATGCTAAGGAAGGTCTCACTTTGACCTGCTGTGCTCCATATGTACCTGCCAAGGAGTGCCCATTGCTCCAGTGTGATCTGTCGGGCTGCAAAATCAGTAGGATATCAAGCTTTTATCTTGTGGAAAGAGAAGGAAAGGCAGGTTAACTAGTCTCATAAGAAGTAATCATAGGAGATGGAAACTAGTTTTCTGAGATACAGGCTGCTTAGAATGGTCTGAAAGGTATTAAACTAAACAACAACAAAAGGTCATGGTGGCAAAGGGGAAATAAAGCAGAAAAATCATGATGCCCAGAACAAAATTAATCAAGGTGCCAGAGACCTGAAGAAAAGTCTAATTGCCTTCAAGGATTGCAAAGAGCATAGTAATAGGCAAAAGGAAAAGGACCTGTTCACTGACTGTTGCACACACACTCCACCTGGTATTATAAGCCACCAGGAGGAAAAGTGGCATGACTAGAATGTTAAAATCAGTGGTATGAAACTTTTTTACCAAGGACCAATCAAGTTAGCTTAAAAGTACAGAGAATGGCAGTCTATATTGAAAATAACATCAGCTGTCTGAATTAAAATCAAGTGCTTATGCTTATGGACTGCTGTTCTAAAACCTAAAGTAGAAGATGCAGGGCCGCTGGTGCCTATTGCTGCCTGCCAAATCACACCAAGGATCAAGATGACTGGCTACTTAAACACTCATCTATCAGCTGTAAAGAAAAGCCATGCTATCATGGAGGATTTCAGGCTGAATCACATGTTTTGGAAGTTTCATGCTGCCAAGTATTAAAATAACCTTGGAATTATGCAAAATTATAGATGACAATCTTCTAGCTCAGAAAGGGTGGCAACCAACACAGGACTATTTGGGACTGGCTTTGTCTTGACAGATAAGAGCTGAGCTACAAACTAGAAACCAGTGATTGTTAGGCTCAAATTGACTGTTTAATACAAACCACATAAAGTTCACATTAGTAATATATTTATTTAGAGTTTCTAAGTATCCAGTTTTACAAAACTGGAAAAATTAAGACATGTTGGAAGAATGGAAATTATAAAATATGGAAGACTGAACTCTTTTATAGTGTTTTATAAATTAGCCAAGAGATAAAATCCTTCAGTCAAGAATGCTTAAAAGCAACCATGTGCATGCAGGAGGAGGTAGCATGCAAACCAATTAAAAAAACAGCATATGGAAAAAACCAAAAATGAATAACAGTGAGGATAAATTATGAAATTCGGAGAATTGATGGGGGAAGTAAAAGGATACAAAAGGAAAGCTATAGAATAATAGAATCAGTTAGGTCAGAAAAGACGTTTTAGATCATCACATCCAACCTTTACCCCAAGACTGTCAAGTCCACCACTAAATCATGTCACTAAGGGCCTCGTCTAGAGCAGAATGTATGGCAGTAGATGGAATATTTGAGTATCTAAACAGCAAAAGGAATTTCAATAAAAGTGTTATTTCACTAACTAGTTAGACATGGCAGAAATGATAAAATATATCCCTTAATTACAGATACAAAAATAGGACATTTTCTAATTATCCTGTCCAAAAGTTTCAGGCTGAGAGCTGAGAAGCATGGTGGAGTTTCAGTAAATTCCAGGAAACAGGAAGGCTTCAGAAAAAAACCAGATGGACCTATATTTAGAAAAAGCAGAAGAGATATGATAGGTAACCAAAACTGACTAATAGCATTTCCTGACAAAGTAGTAGAATAACAGGTATGGGACCAGATTAACAATCATTTAAAGGAAGGAAACATCATTAATATTATTTATAGAAGAATCTTGTCAGACTAGCTCAGGATAAATTTTAATGTGATTACAACTTTGGTTGGTAGAAGTAATACTATTTGCAATGTAATAAAATCCCAGCATTATTACATATGGGACCACAAGTCTTGAATAACAAAGCAGAATGTTGTAAAATCAATGCCACACACTAAATAGACTGAAACTAAATTCAGTGGTGCATCCAAATCTGATTCTAGAGAGGCAGACTCCATCAAGAGTTTTCTTGCTGTGTCCCATTTTTAGCAATAACTTAAGGTTCAAAGATAGAGCCTCTCAAAGCCGAGACAACAATGTAAGGATAGTCACTGACACAGAGAGAACCTGCCAGACCTGTCAAATGAGAAGTGTTTTGGGTGACTGAATGTGAAATTATCAGTCTGGGAACAACACGTGCAGGCTGCACTTCCAGGGAAGCTCTGCTTGGGGAAGTAGAAAATTTTGGAAATGATCTTTATAGTCAGGATGAAAATCACCTGAGTATGAGCTCCCAGCACATTGCTACAACCGGAAGGGCTAAATCAGATCCTGTCAGTATAAAAAAAGGGACAGGGAGTGGAACTATTTCCACTGTTCTCTGTACTGCTGCTGTGCTCACTGGGGTCCTGTGTCCACATTTGGTGCCCAAAATTCAAGAAGGATGTAAAATAATTGCCCTGAGCTCAGAGGGGAGCTCTGAGAACAATTAAAGAATAACTATTAAGAAAAGATTTAAGTAACTTCCAAGAAAGAAAGTTTACAGTGACTTGATTGTAGCCCGTAAGTACCTCCACAAGGAAAAGATTTAGGTAATACACGGCTTTTCAGTCTGGCAGACAAAGGCACAGTGGCTAATAAGACCAATGGCTGGAAAATGAAGTGAGGCAAATTCAGACCAAAAAAGAAAGTACATATTCTTAACAGCAAGGATAATTAACCATTTGGAATGATTTACATAGGCTTATGCTGGATCCTTCATTAACGGAGATTTTTAAATCAAAATGAAACACTCTTTTAAAAGAGCTGCTCTTCTGCAAGCACAGCTTTTAATCTTGGAGAATGAATTAATATAGAGAAGTTCTAGGGGCTCCATCATATGAAAAGTAGTGAGACAATCACAACAATCCCTCTTGGCTCTAAAACTGGTCAGTTTAGGGACCTATATCAATCACAGGTTTATATATTTCTTTGTATAACACTTGGAGAATTTCATTTTGGTTTTGTGATGAAATTTGGTTTCCTACATATTCACAGGATTCCAGGTGTCAGGCTTTTAGAAACCACAGTACAGCAAAGGCAAATGTAAGTATTTTCAGAAGCAGAAAAAGTTGGGATTAGTCACAGGATGAGATTCAGTTTTTAAAACATAGTGATCAAGAAATGAAGCACTTGTTACAGCTTTTCATTTTACAGTTTTACTAGTTCAAACCTCTTAGGAATGAATATTCCTCATTGGCCTGATAAAAATTCATAACAACAAAGTTAATAAAATGTCTCGTCACCTGACAAATCTAGTAGGAAGTATTTTAAAATATCTGTTTTACCAAGTAATCCCCCAAGCCCTTGTGACACAGTCAAAAAGTTAACTTTAAATAGTTAGAGGTACTGAACTGTCATTCTCTGTGCCAAAAGATGACCCGTTAGCCTTCAGAAGAAAGTCAGGAAAAAGCTGGGAAAATGCTTGTTGAGAAAGGGAATTACAAGAGAAGCCCTCTGGCTCCAGTTTTCTGTAGCTATGAATTATTTTTTTCTAGAAATCTCTTGGTTTTCACCTGTACTTATTAGACAAAATATCTCCTAATTTTAATGTTATCACCAAAGGCCAGATGCTACTCTAATGTCTATGTTTTCTGTCTCCAGAATTTGCCTTAAATTTGTCCTTTCGTTCAGTGTTTGCACACAAGTGTCTTTACCATTGACAGCAGGTGACTCCTCATTCCAGCATAAGAATCATTCCCCCTCTTCTGTGATGGGTATTTAGTGACCTGCATGGTTGAGATCTTTGTGGAGGAGGCTCGGTCATGTGCTACAGCCATAAAATCGGAGTACAGCACAGTCCAAACCAGGAAGGCTAACTGCCTTTCAAAAATCATGGTGTTTTCTTTAAAGTAAATATGTTAGTCATTGGTGTCTTTGGTATCTGCTGACAAATATACCCTTTTCAGTGAGGAAATGGACCAGAATATTTCTGAATGTTGTTGGAAGAGCTGGCTAAGAAGCTCGATTCATGTTTCAAAGACAGCTCTAAGTACTTTCAAACAATTTTTAATGCATCGCTTTCTCAAAAAGGAGAGGAATGTCTACAGTTTCCAAACATTATTGTGAACCTGCACATCTATATTCACATGTGCCAATTCTGCAAATTCACAGTCACACTGAGTCACTCCATATATCACCAGCACCAGCTGGCGGCACACTATGCACTTCAGAGATGGGTTGTGCAAATATCAATGGTACATAAGTGCATGTGTTTCCCAAAAAAAGCTGGCCTTAAAGAACATGGCTTTTTACAGCTGGCTTTGCATGTGGGACAATGAAGCACAATGAACAGAGGGTCTATAACTGGTCTGCAAAAGACTTTTGTCTAGTTGCGTTTGTATTTTATACCACCCTTCACTGGCGAACGTCACATTCCAGCTACGTTTGTGCTGCTCTTGCAGCTTGTGTACGGAAGAGGCTCCCAGCAGTTTTCATCTTGAACTGAAAAGTTCTTGCTTGGAAAAAGAAGGATCTGGCTGACAAGCACTGAAGAATTTCAGCTCTGGTATTACGTATGAATTGCCTTTTTCTAAAGTTCATTTTCCTTCATTCAGTCCTGCACTGTAGTGACTCATGCAGCCAGTATTCTTTATTCATTTTTTTTGCAATACACAAGTGATTGTGTAATTAACTTTACAACATCTGGGAGTAAAATAAAATAAAAAAATAAAGCTATACCACGACAAAAAGTTGCAAAGGGGAAATAACCCTGAGCATGAGATCATCTCTGTATCACTGCAGACTTTTATTAATGTTTGACTCAAAGGGATAATTTTTCCTAGATTCCTTGGAATCCACTTCTTCATTTTCATTGACATTCTGGCAATATATTAAACATTCTCATACGTTTAATTCTACAGTTTGCTGTTTTCTTCTTCCTCTTGATTTGCATCTCTTTCTTAAAGTAGAAGAGCAGATTATTCTTCCTTTCACCTCTGCACATAGCATCTCGGATGTGACCCCTGGGTGCATTAGCTGAGGCTTGGCATCATTCTCAGCTGGGGTAAAGCAGTGCTGCTGAATCCCTCCCACATCTGCTCCTCCCGGTGGTGGAAAGAAGGAGAATAGGAAAAGGCATTTTGGGACAGGGTGGGGCACACCTGTGCTTGGCTGGCCCTCAGCTGGCAGGGGGCTTCTTCTAGTCTGAAGCCATCTGGTATAAATTAGAGCTGTCCTTCCTTGAGTGCAGGAGGGGATATGTGTCAAGAGGTCTGGATTTTGTGCTATGTTAAATTATATGACCTGATGGTTGATGGAGATCATCACAAGAAGAAGGGGGAGGCAGAACATGTCCTAGGGTAGCATAAAGTTTTGATTTGTGTCAGTTCGGGATGGCCACTTCACTCTCGAGTGGTGAAATCATGGCAAAGCTATGAAGCTCATCTCACTGAGTGTTTATACCATATGAGGACATGTTTTGCCCATGCCACAATCTCAGAAAAGACACTAATTTATTTTTCTAAAGAGGTGTTGAAATTTCTCCTTGTATATTCTATATCTCTGTAGATAGAGCCCTGCTCTCCTGATTAACAAGGCTTTGTCAACATATGAAAATGTGCTTTGCCACATAATCAGACACATTTGTTAGCCATTTGAAAGGATGAAAAGATAGAAAGGCATACTGTGTGCTTTGGAGCATGGAGGAGGCAGTGGTTTGATAGCAGGGCCTGTGCTTCTTCGCAAGGTCTCTGCTGATTCCAGCATCCTGCATTCTATGCTCAGCATTGTATTATTCAGCCCCAGACCCCCATCAAGCAGCAAACAGCCTCTCCAGCTGCTGTGGAAATTCCTGTATCTCTCCGGCTTTACAGACCCTGCTGCCATCCTTATCCCCCTTGACAGGAGCAAAGCTACAAGGGAGCCATGGGGGAGCTGGAAGGGGAACGGGTACATCTTGACACAGCCACGGGCAGACCCCATCGGAATTCCCCAGTCCCAGCAGCTAACCCCACTGCTGCCTTTGCTCAGTGGTGCCTATGCTTTCTGCAAGGCAAAGGGCAGCTGTTGGTAGATAGGTGTGAACCTTGCCCTCTTTGCTGAATCCCACTATTGTGCTACTAACTGTATGCTAATAAAACAAGTTGCTATGAAGTAATATGTCACCTTGTGAATTGCTTTATTTTAAAATTGTTCACATTTACCATTTTTAAAAGAATTTGTGTACTCATGACTGAAACAGCTGGAGGAGTTGAAGTTGCATTTGTATACTGGTGGGAAAAAAATAAAAGCACAGGCACAAAGGGTTTCCCAGCGATTGCTGTGAACCTCTCCAGCTTGTGGAGGTGTTTTCCACCGAAATATTTTATCAGGGAAGGACTCTTTTGCGCAATATCACCTCATTTTTTCTCTGCTGAGGTGCAATCCTCCATTCACTAATGACTGAAAGACCACTGAATTCCTTCCACAGAGCTCAGTGGGCTCCAGAGCAGGACCTGGAGCCCTCTGGAATTGAAGTTGGCTTTCCTGAAAACTTGGATGCTGCTTTTCCCTTCTCTGAGCCTCTGGCTTCTCCTGCGCAAACACTGGAAGATCCCAGTTCAAGTACTGCAGGCCAGTCATGAAGAAATCAGAGGCATGCTCCAGGATAACGCAGGACACTCCTGTCTGGACTGCAGAGAGTCATCCGCCAAGTCACTGTGCACATCTCCTGGGCTTCATGGGGTGCCTGCAGAGTACACGTGCCACCCTTCTGGCTTTCTTCCCCAAGTGAGGAAGCTTCAGCATAGGAGAACAGGGACCTCAGGTCCGAGAAGTCAGGAGGAAGTGAGTTAGTGACTTAAAGAGGAGTTTGAAATGGAGAAGGGAAAATATTTGGAAGATAGCAAGAGGCCAAAATGTTCTAGGTGTAAGGGACAGTGTGAGAAGCAATGCAGAAATGAGTGCGAGGAGAAGTCTGAAAGTCAAAGAGCCTTGTGAGCTGCTCACTCTAAAGTCCCAGGAATGAGCCTTGCTTTTAAATCTCCCACCACTTTTTGAGTGAGCAGTGAGGTCACTTTAGAAAATTTCCTAGGACTCCAGCCCAACACATGAAAATCCTGTTAAAATATACAGGCTTGCTGCACTAAGCCCGTAATTTTAACAGGTCGGTTGTTTTAACAAGACCTATTTCAGAGTGCAGACCTATTTTCTGAAATATGTTTTGGATTAGTGCAATGGAAATGTGTTGGTTTTATAGGTCAGTTCTCTACTGTAAATTGCTTCTCACTTGTAATGGATTTTTATCCCCTAGCAGGCTTAGTCTTTTAACAGGAACTCATTGGACTGACACATAAGTAGTTCAGTCTCAAAATAAAAGCTACTTCGTAATGCTAAAAAGAATAGTGAGCCTTGCTTTAGTGGCTGGATCCTTAAACATCAGTGGAGTGGTTATTCATGCTGCAATACCACCCCACCAACAGTCCTGAGCAAAGCCAGTGACCACTAAAACCTTATGGCTGTTCTAAACCACATTTACCTGGAGAAGCCCTCAAATGAGGTGCTCTACATTAGAAGATAGGAATACCATTGCCCTATGTCTATTTCTTCCCCATAATCAGACTTCACACATCCCTGGGAGCTTTCTCAGTGCTGAGAGGGGCTCCTATCTCTCAACAGCTCTGAGCTGCAGGAGCTTGAACACCCAGCTTTAAGAAGTCTAACGTTAGGAAATGAACTCCATACTCTGCTGAAGACTTCTCACTCCCCTTTTTTATTTATTTATTTTTTATTAATTTTGGGAGGGAGAGAGGCATCTGTCATACAGGGGGTGTATTTTTGTGATTGTGGCAGAACTGCGCCCAGGAATCAGCTGAGGGACAATACCGTAAGGACAAGTAGCTCACACTCACCCTTTACCTCTCAAAACCTCTTGCAACATGTTTGTTTTGATATGGGTATATTTTATGCAGACACCTTTCAATTATGCCTTTAGCCCTTCACATGCTGCTTACTACATGTCACTAATGTTTTCCTGTAAATAGGGGTGCAGAGTGTGGATGGAATGTTTTCATAGGCTGGTGCAATTTTTTCCTGAGTCCGGAAGCAGGAGATTGAAATAATTTACTAAATTAAGGCAAAACAACCAACCTCCACAATCCAAAAAGATAAAGTGCAAGTCGCTATTGCTTTGGGAGCAAAATGCTTCAGCTTCTCACTAGGAAATGACATTTTGAATGTTGGTTAATATTTTTTAAGAATGAAAGGGAAAAAAATAGCTTAAGAACCAGGAAAAATCTTTTGATTGCATGTTAAATGGAGCATTCTGCATTGACACAAAATAAGCTTTCTGTTCTGGTTAGCAGAGTTTTTTCTTCTCTCATGTTTCTTTTCATTTCGCCACTGAACACAAAAGAAAAAATTCAACTGTGCACTGAGCTGAAGTTTATATTTTGAATGCTAATGGCCACAAGAAGAACGACTCAATGTAAATAAGTTACATTTTCAAAATTAATGAGGTCTGCTAATTGAGTTTATCCAGGTAATAAAATCCATCTAATAAAGTTTATCCATGAAATATAATTCTTCCAGTTCTATAAAAAATATATGTTTCTTTGCCTGTACATCATCTGTGTGGAGATAATGAATACCTTGTGACATTGGGGTCATAGGTCAAATCCCAGACCTTATTACAAATCTAGGGAAAATTACTTTTTCACTGACCTATAGTACGACCTAATAGTCTAGGAGGAGTTAAAGGCCAATTGTTCATTCAGCATTGCCTAATAATATATATATAAGTGTATATATATATATTTAATAACACTGATGCAGTGAAAACTTAGTGCTGTAGATATAGATTTACAGCACATCCACAGGGATTTCTCATGCAGATCTCAAGATGTCAAAAAACAACATAACAGCAACACTCTGAAGTGCATGTTTGAAATGAATGATGACAGACCTTGGCATGTGGGGTAGGGTTTTATTGTTCCTTCAGTGATTTGCCATAGCCTCAAATAGTGCATCCTTAACAACTCTAGATGACAAACCTTTCTCACACTTTTAAGAATGTGGGTTAATTGCAGCTACTGTAAGGAGACAAGGTGTTCTGGGGCATTGTTCCATGTGGAAGAACTGACAGTGCCAAAGCCATTCTAGGAGATGCCAGCCTTTTCTTGCTGTGTTTTCAGCTGGTGCAGCAGTAATGTGGGGCTGGACCGCAAAACTGAGCCAGGGAAATTATACAGGTCCTTAGAAAAGACATTGGAAAGGGTCACGTGGGGCTGTGGGGAGTTTTTCTTGCTCAGGTCTAGAACACAGCCCTCGCACAACTGCACTGGGAGAGAAGGATGTGTGGCCTGCGTGGTGTGCAGAACCAGGACCAGAGAACAGGGTTGGGCTGCAGTGTTATATCAGCTGAAGGTGCTGGTACTCCTAAGAGAGCAGTTTTGATGTGAAGAGGAGGCTGCTGCCTTTTCCGTGGCTGAAGATGTTGTCCAGCACTAGTTATTCTCAGGCCTTTCATAAGAGAGTCCTGCGATCAGAAGGGGGGAGCCTTAAATAATCACATATGTTTTCCACACTCATTTGCTCCTTTCTTTCAAGGCTCAGCCACATTTCTCAGCACACAGGTCATTCACACACATCTTTCTCAGCAAACTTTTCTTCTAACTCCCTTCCAGCTTGCTGCACAATAACATCTCCCATGCTTCCTTCAATGGCAGTGTTGAACAGGATCCTGTGCATTTGAGCCAGCCTTGATTTGCAGGTCTGCTGCCTCATAATGACTGACAAACAGGCCACAGATTACTTCCATTTTATGACTTGAGTTTAGGGAAATTGAGCATTCTAATTAAGCACAGATGTAAGGTTAAAGTGTAGAACAATCTGGACTGGTTTTCATTTAAGTCCCTTTCTGATTCATTTGGTTCCATAAGAGAGTCACAATTAGAAAAAAATATTTTGTCAATGTTGAAAGACATGTGATGTAGAACTGATTGGATTAAATCTGAGTTCATGTGAATTTTGGCAAATTCAATTAGGAGAGGCCCTTGCAAGTACTCTGTGGAAAGCCTCCAATGGCTTTGCAAACTGTATTTGGATTTTCCAGTCCGTAGCACTGCATGTGTTGACAGCGCACCATCCCAGCATAATGTGTGAGCATTACAAACAAGTTTCTTTGCTTTGTGAGAACCACAAGGTCAGGAGTAGAGTGAAACTGCAAATCTGGGCTCATTTGAAGATTCTCAGGCTGTGCAGAAGACCAGGTGAGCGTGCAATAAGGGGCAATGTGAGGAAAGACCTCAATGGAAGGTTTCAGACTGCCTGTGGTAGCATAGACATCGTAGATTAGGTTGGGAGAGCTTTTTGAAGTGGGGGTGGCTTTTTGTGCAATTATCTGTCTCATGGCTAGGACAAAAGGACCCTGATTTCTGGTTGCAATGTCTGAGGGCCACCATCATAAAAAAGTTTCAATACCTGATACGAAAATGAAATATCGCCTGTAAATGTGTTCCTTGGTCTGCAAATGGTGGATTTCATTCTGCTACTTTTTGTGATTTGTATGGTCACTCCTGGCTTAGTTAATAACTTTTTGTGGGGAAAATATTTGCATAAGTACCTGTGTCAAGCTGGCTCTACCTGGTGGGGGAGAGGGAAAGAATTGACTGAGTTTTGTCCAAACTAAACCTTGCTTCCTTCAAACATTCCTCCCCAGGCAGACAGAAAGAAATACCTCCCTGTTAAAGGTAATAAGATTGAAACAGTTTGCTTTTATTTTCTGACTTTGTCAAAGATAAAATCCAGCTCCTGGTTTCCCCTAAGCTATGCAGGAATGTGCATCAATTTTAATGCTGGTAACATATGTCATTGGTTTATATTATTTTTAATAATCCTTTGTTCTGCCTATGCTGGCAAAACATGATCACCAGGACTCCTTTGGTTTGATAACCATTCTATAGGAGCCAACAGACAAACAAGCACAGCCTTGTTTTCAAAAAGCAGCTGTTTTCCTTCCCTTAGAAATGCAATGTTTTGTTATTGATACAAAATGGATTTGCCTTTCTCGAGTCTCTCTTCTTCTCCAGTCAGGTACTAAGTAGCACTGCAAATAAAAACCAAAGTAAAACAATAAAACCAGCACGTTAAAATGGACTTCCCCCATACAGTCAAAATAGAAAGCAAGAAGAAGGCTGGCTGAAAGAACCACAGAACGCATTGGCCGTTTCCCATCTCTCCTCATGGTGGGGGACTGTCACATGTGTTTGATGGGGCTAAAGTCCCCTTTTGCTATGGCTTTCTAAGAAGCCTCTAGTTGTGTTAGTTTTACCTAAGTGCTTGAACTAATTTCAGAAGCTTTAGAAATACTCATTGCTTTTTGATTCGATTGACAGTCCTTCTTCTTTTCTTTTTCTTCTGCAAAATACGGAGGAGGGGGAAAGTCACTTCCTGTTTTTCCTGAAAACAAAGAAGGCAAATACCCTTTCTATAAACCCCCACCCCAAAACAAGCAGCCAAAGATATCTCTGTTGTGACGGAGCAGCTATTCAGGCTGAAGCAGCTGTGAACCTGGCTTCTCTGCATTGAACACAAGTTTCAGCCATGCTCAGATCAAGGGCTGAGGCTTCCAAGCAAGCTGGGTCTCTTCACAGCTCTTTCAGTCTGGTCAGCTTATAGTGAGAACAAGCTTATACCTTGCCTGCACTGAGTCTCCTAAATAAAAACTGTTTCTGTTTTTATCTTTTATCAGAATTTTTGTATTTGGTGATTCTGCCAGCAGCAAGAATTGTTTACATTGATCCTTTTCACTGCAGCTCCCTTCTTTCGTGCATCTACCAGTACACTCAAGTTTGTATGAAAACATGGCAATTCAGCTTGTATCTCAGCAATGTATCTCAGGCTCCTGGGTTTTATTGATGGTTCTCCTTTGCAGCAAAATTTTCCCTGTTGGAGTAAACTCTGGAGCCACTTCCTTTCCTCAAGACAAGATTTCCTCATCATCTTCAGATACTATCACAAATTTTCTCCCTCTTTTATCACCTCTGCCAGCTCTGAAACTCGCTTCCTATAACCCCTAAGTGTTCTGTTTCTGTTTCTTCCTATGTTCTTCCTTTGTAACTAAATGCTGTATTGTGGTTGAAAGTCCTTGTAGGGAAGTCTGGGGAAATTTTCTCTGGAGAACCTTAAAGTAATACATACAATCTTGTGCAATCTGGTATACCGCAAGGCAGAAGAGGAAATTGCACTCAGATCTTTTGTTCCATTAGAATTGACGTAGAGATTAATCCTTCAGACTTAGGTGGAATCTGAGCTGGCTCTTCCACCTCTCTAGGTTTTGAACGTGTAATTATGTCTCTGTGGGGAGAACATGGATAGATTTTGTATGACACAATTATTCTTCCTCTTGTCTGGCCATCATGAACAATGAGGCCAACTTTCTTGATACTTCTTTGGAAGGGTGCATGAAAATCCCATTAACAAATTAAATGCTATGAGTAAAATCTTCTTGAAACCTTGCTGTAATTGTTGGAAAGCCAAGATAGGTCATATTGCAAACTTGAAAAGAAAATGACTAAGCTAGTGATCCCTGTTTTGGAAAGAAATGTTTCCTTGGAGGTGATTTGGAGGCATGTGGGAGTGTTTATTCGTCTGGTGTATGTGAATTATTTGGTTACATCTTACTGAACTGTGGATTATTAAGATATTTTTTATTGAAGTATTATTTTTAATCCTCTGCAGCCAAACCACTGGTTTGTTCTTACTATGTCATTGCTAAAACACTGCACAAAATCTCCCCAATTTTTTATTATCTGTTTTTATATTTTTTTACTTTTTCTACAGAGTTATTGTGGGATTTTGTAGAATTAGCAAACATGAAGCCACCACTTCCCTGTTCTTACCATTCAAGAAGATAGACTTTGAAGCTACTTGCCTAAAATTGCAGCCATGCTGCAGGTTCCACCAAAATCAGTTTCTCCATCAGTCACTTGGGATTTACAAACCTAACTTTCACTGAGTTGGTGGATTGTAGGACATCACTTCTGAAGCAGGACTGGGTCATTTGTGTGTATTGACAACCTACTTTTCAGCACCAACTTAAGCACGTAACTTTAAAACTTAGTGTCGCGCCAAGACCACTGGCAGGCAGGTGGAGCCCCTGGTGCACAGCTCTGTTGAAAGGTATGTGGGAGCATATCTAACTTCAGAACTTTCCTCCTTCCCTGTGAGCTGTTACATGTTATTGTATTAATATCTTTTATCTGGCTGTCTTCCTTCATGGTAAAAATTATGGTTTTCTGGAAAATGTACCTTTCGGAGACATTGAGACAGATATCTGTTCAACTTGCATTGGTTTTGCATGGGTATGAAGTCCACAAGGAAAATTTGTCCATGATGATGTGATTTAAATCCAGCATGCAAATAACAGAGTAAACAAAATGTCGACTCTTATTATCATAAACACACAGAATCTGTGCCATAGCTGACATGGCAACAGATTTCAGCACATTCAGTGGTGAATACTTGTTTGTTGGCCTTGTTCACTTACTCTTGCACAAAACCCAGCCCCTAGTCATGCATCTTCCAGCTCATAGTCTGACTTGGTGAGGTTCTGCTGTACTAATTTCAAACTCATTAAGAAAAAATCCAAGCATCATATTACTCTGTGCATTGCACATGTACATGGAAGCAGCTAATAAAGTCCATGCTCGTGCCAGGCAGGAAGGGGAAATTTGTAGCCTTGTTAACACTTTTTAAACTTGAAGGAGAAAAATCTCAACTGGAAGTGCAAATCTGTGTTCTTAGGACCATGAGACAGAGTCTGCCTGTTGCCTCTGCAGCCAAGCAAAGAAGCGGTACCAAAAAGCTATCCTAAAAATGTCTTGGATTAGCTAGTTTGGAGAAGTATCAACCTTGTCTTTTCCAGGGGAGTGGTTAGAAATTTTCCATCTAAATTGGCAATGACCTGAATGGAAAGAGGATGTTGCCAAACTGTTAGAAAATTTTTCATGCCCACCCTCTATTTTCCTATAGTTCTTCTTTGCCCTGACTCATCTTCTCCTGGAATTATTGGACATACTTCCCCTGGATTTGTTGGAAGCTTATCTGGTCCTTTGTTTTTTATCTAGAATCTCTGAGCAATTTATGTAGAATTCTGTGAGTTAGTGAAAAGTAAGCATTTATTGTACAGAGAGTAAATCTTGATATGCAGTAAGTACAGTTTTATGTAAAAATCATTCTGCTGCAGACACGATCTAATAAAACTCTTAGGAGCACAAAAGAGGAATGTGGGGTCCTTCACTTAGGGGGGAATTTCACATGTAAGACCTTAGCTACACTGAGATCATGCTATGTAACAACCTATTGTATACATCTTTCATTGAAAACAAGTGGCAGAACTTCATTGAAATAATCATAAAACTATTTTTCCTATACTAACTACAGCTGTGGGGCATGTTTCTATGGAAACAGTTTTCCTTATGTGCTTCTCTATAGCTAAAGGTCTCAAATGGACCTTCTGTCTACTCATTGCCCATATAAACTGCAGATTCTGTACAATAATCTCTAACACAGATCAGCTGAATCTACTGATATATGTCAGAAAACATTATCAGGAGGCAAACACCAGTTATTGCAAGTTCCCATAAATTTATAGATAATCAGGTCCTTAGTGGCAAGTTGGCATCTTAAGTGTAAGGACTGTATTGAGGAGTTTTGATTAGAGGTCATTGTCCTATCCAAAGCTGTAACACACAGCAATGAATTCTGTGCCTTTGCCTTTGCTGTACAAAGATTTATGCTGCTTTGATTTGAATAATTTATGCTGTATACTGCGTTCTAGATACCAGACGCTAAAAACAATTTGTTCTTTGTTGACATAAATAAAACACTTGCAAAACTGCTGATTAAATGAGCCATGCAACTTAATATTGTCCTTGTTGTAAACCGTCACTGTAGAAAAAGAAGGCATAAGTAAAGCTGATATTCTTCCAGTGGTACCTGACAGTACAAGCTAGTTGGTAGATAAAGCCACGTAGAGAGCAAAGCAGCTGTTATTTAAAAACACAAGATAAATTACCCACCTGGCTTGATATCTTTAAATTATAAGCTACGAGTCCATACTGTGCAAGCTGTCTTTATGTTCTTCACATTCAGAGACACTTAAATGTAAAGGTATACAAATGCAATAATTTCGTTATATACGTATCTACAGATAATAATCTGGGTATGAATAATGCAAAAGCAGTTAGGAGTATAGAGACTGATATGAACATGAG
>JBCJKH010042198.1:0-12058 GCA_039877255.1 Loriculus beryllinus
CAGAGGGAGCAAAAATCCCAAAATACTATTCAATTGTTTTTGAGACAGTTAAATTCTTAGTAGTAATCCATTGCATAAAAATACCATGACATGTGATAACACTATATCTGAATCTCTAAAAAAAATGTATTATTTTCCAAAAAAAATATGTAGTATTATGGACAAATTTGATTCTGCAAAGCCACATAAACCCAATGGACTTTGCAGGAATATTGTTAGTTATGCTTGAAGGTTGTTGTAAGGCAGGGCTCCTGGTTTGAAGTCAGATTATAAGGCAACTGGTAAATATTTGAAAGACAGCATGATGTTCCAGGCTAATTTTTGTGCACAGGAAGGTCTGCAGTTGTACTGCTTTAATTTTGAAGGCATTTACTGTGTAAGAATTTTAGAAATAAAATTTTAGAAATAAAATAAAGCGAATTTTTAGGCATCTACAAAAAAACCCTCAAAACAAAACAAAAAAAAAAACCCCCCAAAAAAAAACAAAACAAAAAATACCCCACACATTCAAATAGGCTGTCACAAGGGAAGGGGAAAAACCCTTCTCATTTCCCATCTCACAGAACGGTTTTCCTTGGCATGAGAAAATACATATACTGAGGTTCAACCTCATTTTCTTCAGATATCTTAGACACCTTCAGACTTTTTTGTATCCTCTCGTGGACCCATAGAGTGGTTTAGGTTGGAAGGCACCTTGGACACCCTGTTACTCCTGATACTTCCTGGGCAATACAGGTATTTTTCCTAATGGATGCTTCTTTTCTTTTTTTGTGATAAGAAGAAATAAAAATGCCTGCCAGATACAAAACAAACCAAAACCAGATTTGTTCATGGCGACATGAACATTTTAAGAGACAGATGCTATTTACACAGCCTACCTCTTTTCCCAGCTTGTCCATGGTTCTCCAGAAGTTATTGCAGTCCAGGTAAACTAAGGGATTCCATGTTGGAGGGGAAATACCTGAGAAACAGCGTGACTTCCCCTAAAATACACGTAAGAACATAAGCAATTGAAATAGAATAGAGCATATCTTCATTGCTCAAGAACACAATTCTTGAAGTCATCACATGGTTGACCTTCTGCCTTTTGTAAGCACCTTTATGGTACACCTCACCCACAAAAGCAAACATGCCTCTTTATTATTCCAAGTACCCTGGTAGAAACCTACCAAAAATGTGCCAAAAAAGAGTTTTGGCTTCAGGAAGAAAAAATCTATACAGTTTCAAAAATAGTATCAGTACTTACAATGTGTATAAAACATAACTGCAACGGATAATAATAATTATCTCTCAGATAATCCTGTGATATCACGATAAGCAAAACTGTCTAACAACAGGTGATTCTTTGTGATAACTTTAATCTGAAAGGACTGGATGAGCAGGCAACATTTTCTCGTATTTAATTGCTTGGAACCTTCCCCCATATAAATCAATGGCAAATTTCTCATCAAACCTCTTTAACTGTTTTTGTTCTTCCAGATGTGTCAAAAGCTTGCATGAGGTCATGTGGCAGGATGCAGCAAACATACTAGAAGATGACAGGTAGGAGCTGCGGTACTAAGAGGTGTGCAACGTGCTTTTCAGTGCAGTGCATACCATGCCAGCACACCACACTTGGCAGGTGGGACTCACAGACCAAGTGAGAGGTTGCAAATGCATGAGATGGTGACCCAGGGACAGTGGGACACTACGCAGGAGTCAAATGCACCTTCCCCACGCTTAGTGAAAAAGGATTTATAGGTCTTCCCCACTGGTAATGGTGCATGTGTGTGTAAATACAAATGGATTTCTGATATTCTTCAGAACATTTTTCTACAAAGATCTTAAGAAAGATAAATGGTGCAAATGAAACTCAGAAACCACAGTGAGCTTCCAAACTTGGAAAAAACAGTAAAAAAATCCAAATTCCCACATTTTGGTCAATGTTTGTCAGCCCCAGGACAGGTACAATGGAGGAGACAAGAGTACATGGGTAAGCGAGAGAAAAATTGCTATGGCCAATACTGCTTGGTTCTTCTCTCCCCAGAAGATGGCTGCAGTGGCAGCCAAACCCTGGCATCCATGTGGGCCCACGGTGTACCACCTCCTCATTTTCACTGAGTGCATCTGCAGATATGCTCTCCTGTTCAGCCTAGACACAGTAATCTCTGCTCTGGGCCAAGCAAAGAGCAATCTCAGTACTTAGTTCAGTTTGAGATCCAAGTGCTTAAAGGCTTTTGGTTAAATATCCAACAAATCCTGAGTTTTCAGTTAGCCAGGATGATTCTGGAGGTGGTTTATTACCTCTGGATTTCTAGGCATGTAATCTTAATCTTGTGTACAATATTATTTTTTTTTTATTGGTTTGGTTTGGTGTTTTTTGTTTCTTTTATCCATATTTCATTCTGGTTTAGGGAGTTATGTTGGAGGAAGGCAGGCAGGGAATGCTGCTCCAGGCTTCTCCAAGTGCATGTGTGTATGCAAAACACAACCCTGAAGTGGCAAGGGCAGAGAAAATTTTCCTATTAACTATGAGCAAGGGAATCCTCTGCATGACTCTGCATCTTTGTTTTCCAGAGTACAATTTCTCACTGCCAGTTTGGAGCACTGTGTGCTCAGGCACAGAAAAATGGACAAAAAGAGCACATGCAAAGGGATATACTGTATTCTACAGCTTTTACTATCATAAACACATGCTGTAGCAAACAAGGAAATTGCGACACAAAGCAGTAATATATTGCTAATAATTTTCTTCTTATTGCACAACATTTTGTTTTCCCAAAAGATCTTCAAACACTGCTCCTTCGAAGTTCATTTGTTGCTAGACCTTTTATTCTGATTAGAATGCAGGTGCCATCAATGTGCCTTCCTTCACGCACTTTAACACGGATAATCCTGCCCTTAGGCAGAGATGAGGTGCAAACCTGTCAGGCCACAAAACAACAGGTGAAGATAAATTATTATTGCAGTTCTGTCATGTCGATACTGCAAGGGGCAAAGGGGAAAGATAAGCCTGCCATTCAGCAGTTGCAGTGAAAACTTTCCAGTTTTTCACTGTTGAGTGATACCTCTTTTCAATAGGCTTTTTGATAAGTGATTGTTTGTATTGAGTGGTGTAGCTTGCAAACACCACTCCTACCCTCGGCTTGCTTAACTCTAAAAAGAAAGGAAAAAAAAAAAAAAAAAGAAAGATAAAATAACTTCCTCTAAAGCTCCTCTCCTCCTCCTGTTTTCAGTCAATCCTATTCTTATATTGCCGGAAACAACACTCCAAGAAGTCTCTCTCAGAAACTCTATGATGAGCTTTACACCAAAGCAACTTTCTCAACCCCCAGCATTAACTTTACTGCGTTCAACAGCTACAGGCTGAGAAACTCCTGAACTATCTGGATGCTTCAGACGGGGCAATTAGCGAATGAACACTCCCACTGGCTGGCTAATATTTTCCTCCGACTTTTCCACCCTCTGCCCTAGCTTTAGACCACCAGAACCACAAATTGCTGAGGACTGACCAAGAATAAGATACATATCACACTGGATATTCACTTACGTGCTATTGGAAAAAATAACTATCCTCTCATTACCCACATCTTTGGTCAATAGCATAGCCCAGGGAGATTAATAGGAAAACATATTTTATCCCCTGAAAACTAGGAAATGCTCACTTAACATTCTAAACGTAACAGTTTAAACATATGTAACAGTCTAAAGCTGTTTGCTTGTTGCTTGAGACTTGTTGCTCTCCTCTGCATACAAAAAACCCCCTGTAACTTCAGTGAGAGAAGAGACCAAGGGCAGGAAAAGCTGGAAAAATACAACAGTCTAACAGACCTGAAAGAGCTTGAGATTGAATTCAGAGAGCCTGAAATAGTTCTTAGACACACTAACTCCTTATGCAGGGGTGGCTGAACTCATAAGAGGTGGGAACTGATCAGAGGAAAGCCCAATTCTAAGAAATTCCAGGAGAGAAATTCCCATTGCTCCTCAGAGAGCAGATGACAAACAGCGTTAGCCACATCACTTTTTCAACTCTTTCTCTCTTGCACAAGTACCTCCACAGCAGGGGATAAATCTAGCCCAAATGACCTGGGGCTGGTAAGATATTCATTTGGTTTTTAATATTGTCTCCCTACTAGGCAAAGAAGCTCTGGCTTCATATTTCACAGAGGAGATCACTGCAAGCAAGCAAAGTCTTGCAATATTCCATTTTAAACAAGTTTATAGTGTTCTGGGCATATTATTTTGAGAACAACTGTTTTCTTAACTGGAAGGCAAATAACCTACTGGCTTTGCTCCCATGATAACACAAGGCTGCCTGCCTGACCACAGAGTTTATCTATTTATTTTTTTTCATTTCCTGGCATGTTGAATGCTTTCCTGCAGATCTCAGATTTGAGTCCTGCTGCCTGCCTGGATTAGTTACACCACACCAAAATTAAAGGAAACAATATCTCCAAGCACCATACTTCAGTGGTTAGAAAGGCAACAGAGAGCTGTGCTCTGCAAGGCATTTTCTTTTCCCTGACTAGGGCTGCACTGCTGCTTGTAGCCATAACTACAGGAATTAAGCCCAAGCTGCTCCAGCTGTGACACCACTCCAAGTTTAAAGTTGTGCAAGAGGAGCGGACAACTTTGGCAGTCTGGTAAGTCTGTCTCCTGCCTGCCGTGCTGAGGAAAAGCTGCACACGAGGAAGTACAGGAGGAACATCCCTTGTGAACCAGAGCAGGGATTGCTATTGCCGTTGGGCCACCCATAGTGCCTACACCTACAGCAGCAGCTCACTAAGGTGTGAGCCCTGAGATAGGCATCCTCTGCATAGAAATGCTCATCTTTTGTCAAGTGTTACCTTGTTCTCAAAATCATAAGCAAACAAATAAGCAAAATCTGTTCTTACTTACTAATGTTATGTATACTGGAGCTTGGTGCTGCTGCAAGATACTAGAGTACTACGGTTATATGAGAAGTTTAATACTGCACCAAGACCCTAATGCCTTTACTTTCTGGGGTCTTATACTAAAGAGAAAGTGAAAACAGAACATAGCCTGGCATTCAATGACCTCTGTAAAAATAAAAAGCTGTCTGTATCATCTGAGAAAAAACTCCACCACATCTGCTTTTTCTCAGTCCTAAAGCATTCTTGATAAATTAAAGGACAGTAGCCACAGAGCCATTTGGCTGGAAGGAAAATCTGGAGCTCGTATCAAAATCTACAGTTTGAAGGTACAGATTTACAATGACAGGATACAAACAAATTCCCAATTGACATCAAAGCAGTCCATGTTACTGTGCTAACTGATATAAAACAATGAACAAACAATAATTAAAGGATAAACAATAGTTATATATTTAGATTTCTCCAATAAACTTTAACTACAAAGGGAACCTGTCCACACGAAACAACATAGTTTTTAAAGCTTGCAATATGTGGAATTTCCACACACACATGGGAAAAATTCCATTCAGAGCAAAGAAGCTCATTAAATCCCTCTGGGGACCTTCGCTTTCCCTTGGCTGCTTCCACTGCTAGGATTAAACATTTCCCCATTTTCTCCTAACTCAGTCAAAGCAGTATCCTGGTACACAAAAGACCAGAAATCTCCTAATCAGGGGGTGTTGGAGATTATATGCTATTATCTGACTGTCCCAACAAAATCTAAAGACATGTTTAATCATTCCTCAAAACACTGTCCCTCTTGCCTCAGACAAAACTGCACAACATTGTAGACATTGGAGAAATGCCCTTGGGAAGAGAACTTCCTGTCTGTCCCCAGCTACATGCTCCCTGACAGCCATCAGATGACAGAAATAGCAGATGAGACGCAAGGAGAAAAGTTTCAGTCAAACTTTTCAAACCTGAAAGGCATCAGATGGCCCAAGGATGACAGCATATTAGCCCAAGAACCTGAACATATCCATATTTCAGTTTAATATCTAATTTCTGGGGCAATGATCCTTTAATATCAGATCATCTCTTTGCTAACATTTTCTATCTAGGAGATACCATGGGTGCTTCGTTCCTGGAGCATCTTTAATGAATATGAGGGGGTGTAACTATAGCCAGGAGAGCACAAATCCCTACCTGGCCAACTCACCATCACCACAGCATGGTAACAGGGTAGGTAAAATGTACAAGCCCTTAATGCCCTGAGCATTCACCAACCCAGTCAATAGCCAGGACTACACAGATGGGTTTCAATAGGCTTCCTGTAAAAGTGGGATGTAAAAAAGGGTTCAACAACAGATACCTGAAACAAAGGGCATGGTGACTACATGGTGTCTCAAGGAGCGCGTATGGGGAGGAAGCTGTGGAAAACCTTAGGTAAAAGAAAACAAAAAACCTGCAATTGATGTGAAGACGATGTGGGAGAAATGAGACCTATTGGAGAAAAAGCATCATTATTTCTTCAGTGCTCACATCTGTCTGCACTGGGAGACCTTAAACCCCCTTTGCAGTCACCCTGGTCCAACAACTATACCTCCTTTGGGGACCTCAGTTAGCTTGACAGGACCACAATACAACTGATCCACAGCCTGTGACCCAGCTGAATAGCTCATAATGTTGCCTCTTGCTTAGAAACATGCTTTTACTTCAAAGAAAATTTACAAAATTACGTGGTCATTAGCAAGGACATGCATAATGCAACGTGGAACAAAAAAAATAAAAGCTGCAGCTTCAGTGCTAAACTGGATTAAGGGCTGAAATTCATGTAACCCATTAGAGCCTTTTATTTTACACACATAAGTGCCTTTTAGGATGCTAAGAGATCCATGTCTGAGCTTAAATAAAATAGAGTGGGCCAAATATTCACCTGGTACAAATTAGCCCAGCCCTTTTGCTGTTGAATTTCTCCAACTTTACACCAGGTAGTGTAAAATAACTTTTTTAGAATAATAGACTAGCTATGCAATTATTTAAGATGTGCCTATTTTATGAGCATCACATAAATCTGTCCAATAAGGAAAGGTTACAGAACCAGGTGATAAAACTTTGCAGCATGAACACATTGGTCTAATTCTTGGATGAAAAAGTGGAAAGATAATAGAAATGGAGCCATTTGAAGTTCCACTAGTTAGACCTGTTTCTATCAAGTATATCAACTCTGATTCATATAGGCTTCAAGTCTTTTACCAGAGTTTGGTAAGTACCAAAACTAAAGGATATTAAAAAAATATAAGAAGTTATGGTCTTTGGAAAGTGTAGTTTGTGAATTATGGTGATAGATGGTTGTACCTCATACGTATGAATCTTAGGCCTCTCTGTCCCTCTCCCTGCTGCTCTCCCTTTGTACTTGTTTTGGCAATAGGACCTGTCTAAAACCTGAGCAAAAATTTGGTGGGCTAAAGATCTAAGACAAGGGCTGGAAATCTTCTCTGAAGACAGGCTTCATTCTAGCTCACTTCAACCACCAGTACCTACTCAAGAGTGGCCACCTGTACTTCCACTGCCCTACATCTCAAACATGAAGCTTACAGCAAGCCTTGGAAGGAGCTTGTTTCCCATCATTAGCTACAGAGGGAATCTCAATGAGTCTCATAATAGGTGTCCAGCTTCTGGACATCCATTTGTAAGTAAGATGAATCCCATGCTACAGGACTGGGAGGGATCTTACGTGAATCTAGTTACGTAAGTGGGACAAAATTGTTATACTTACTCCCATACTAGTCTCATAATAATGTTGTCTAGTATTATCATTCAATAGTATCTAACAGTTTTAATTTTTTTTTCTTCTTTAAATTTGGCCTTTATTTCAGAATAAATGTTTTATAAAAATTCCACAAAAAAAATCCTCAGAGGGTATGTTTAGAGGATATGATTCAAAGACAATCAGGTGCCAAATGTATCCCAAATTTTTTAAGTGCTGTCAGTCCCATTTTTGAACATTTTACAAAAGAAAACAAGAAGCACTGGTCACACTCTCAGTAAGTTAAAATAGAATAACAGCACTTCAGATGCTTACTGAATTACTAAAATTGATCTGTAAATGAAACATTCTCAATGACTGCCAGAAATTTCCCAAACTCAGTGATACATTTAGGTATCTCAACATGAAAAATGCAATACTTGCCCCCTTATAATGAATCATATTGCCATCGAATTTCACTTTGTAGGTCTCAATACCCAGCTCTTTTGCCAGTCGGAGAATCCGGTTTTGGGTAGGTCCCACATATGCTCCACCAACATCTACGTAATTAACCTGATTGTTCTGTTAAAAGAAAGAATACAGGAATCAGAAGCTGCACAGGATGCTCCTCAACGGAAATGTAGAAGTAGAAAGAATAATTCCATACCGATTAGCACTGCAACTACATGCACATGTAATCACAGACATGCAGAAATCACAGTGTCTTCACTTTGTCACACACATGTGTGCAATTTGATTAACTCTTGTTTAAATTCCCCTGTAGTTTTTAGTATTGGCTTTTAGGTCTCACAAAAGATATGAGAATCTGAAGAGATACCCAACCAAAACATTGCAAACCATTTATTGTTGAAACCACTTCCAGCACCAAGGCTTGTTTTCTCTGTAGATAACTGCTTAGACTTAATGCAGTGGATGCTGAGCACTGCACTGCAGTATTCATGGAGAGTAATCTCCTTTCCAGCACTGCACACCTTGGCTCCAGCCTGGTGTGCTCTGGCTAACAACTCCCAGCAATGCTTGCCACCAAAGGTGCTCCATGCATCCCTCAGAGCAGCATTATGCTCACTTGGGAAGCAGAAAGAAAGCCAAAGTTTTCAGAAATGAATACTATTACAAGCAGGCTGATTTTCCAAGATAGTAACTCTTATTAACACTGTTTATAGTCAGCATTTTAAGCTAGGCATTCCCAGTGTCACAGAAGAATGGTGTTTATGCTTCATGTTTCATGCACAATGATTTCTGCTGAAACACCACTGTTTATGTCTGGTTCCCCAGGGACGGCATCTGACATATTTTAAACTTCCCTTACTTTCAGGGTGGGAAGCAGAAGTAATGTCTGTATAACATTACCCCGTGCCACAGTTGACTCTTATTTCTTTCATTTTCTTTTTAATGGCAGCCGAGATGTGGTCCATTTTAGAAGCAGGAGAGTTATTTCAGATAATTTAGTTGTGTTAAAATGTATGTCTGAGCTGTAATGATGTTTGGTTCTGCTCAAGCTGCTTCTTATAGGGCTCTTAGTTACCATGTTTGTTACAGTATGCAAAGGGAGATGGGACTGACATGGAAATGCTTTGATACTCATGGTCTCAAGATGATAGTTTCCCTCTGTAATGTTAAAGATAGAGCAGATCCTGCCATGGACATAGGGTATGGACTATGTGGGTGGAATTCAATTACCTTAATACAGATGTTTAACACAATTTTAGACAGCCCAAGGTACTCAAGCTGAGCAAGGCTGACGAATTTGTCTCATGACCCATGGAAGACCTGCAGCTGGGTGACAGGCAAGGTATCCCAGGCAGCTAAAATGGTAATACATGCTTCTGGTTAGGTACCCAAGTCATATTCAATGGCTCTCAGAGTTGCTTCCAGTCCAATCTTCAAGCACCTCCTGTCAAAGAGATGCCCACTGGCATGTATTACAGTGCAACCTCTTCAAACAGAGCTCTATTACTTGACAGAAGTGATGGCAACTTGTCTGCTTTGGGAATTCATACTCCCCTTTTTCTCCCTGTCAAAAGTCAAACCCATCAGAATCACAGAATGGTTGAAGTCAGAAGGGACTTCAGGAGGTCACCTGGTCCAACTCCCCCTGCTCTGGTAAGGTCTCCTAACGCAGTTTGCCCAGGACTGCATCCAGACAGCTTTTGAATATTTCTCTGGTCTCTTAGCCTTTCCTCATTGGAAAGAAGCTACAGTCCCTTCATCATCCAGATCATTGATGAAAATGCTGAACAGGATATTTTATGATATAAGGTTATTGGATTGGTCAAGCATGACTTCCTCTTGGTGAATTCACGCTGGCTGATGACTTTCTAGTCCTACATGTGCCTGGAAATTGTGTCCAGGATTAGTTGCTCTATCACTTTCCCAGGGACTGAGTTCAGGTTGACCGGCCTGTAATCCCCTGGTTTCTCCTTCTTGCTCTTCTGGAAGACAGGAATGACATTTGCTACACTGTAGCTCAGTACAAGTGAGAGTCCAGCAGATCAAGAAGCACTTACCCTAACAGTGAATGTCCTTCCTCCAACTCTATCCCGGGCCTCAAGAACCACGACGTTGACCCCAGACTCAGACAGCAATTTGGCAGCCGACAAACCTACCAGTAAAAGATGAAGTGCTTTAAAGCAATGGTCAAAAAATTGAACCAAAGCTTCAAGGTCCGAGATTTCAATAGTGTTATCAAAAATTCCTGAGAGAAGTCAGAGACTTTTCATGTCTTACCACAGAAACCATGTGTCTGCTGCTTAGTTGCATGTTATAACCATATCCATAAGTAGCATTCACAGACTGAAGTTTTCCTCCTTCCAGTTAGTATTCTGGCATTTTGAAACCAGTAAAATCTCAATTATTAAGGGACAAAAATGTTACTCTTCATTTGCACAGTACCTAGAAAGGCAGAACCCAGCTTGTGAGGCTTGGAGTGCCATAGAGATAGAAATAATAATATACTAAATAGGCATGTTACAGCAAGGTAGGCTTCAAACTTCTTCTCTCACTCATCAACTCTCCATTCTACAGCTATCCAGTGTCCTCATTCACATGCAGAAAGAAAGACTGCTTTGCTGTCAAGATTAATTTTAAGCAATGGAGTTTGACCATGGCAATCAAACACAGATACTTTATAAAAGGAATTATGGTCACAGCAAAAATCATCTAATTATGGGACTTTGTGATGGAGGCAGTACAGACAACCGAAAATTCAACAGGACAGGAGTCCTCTTTGCTTTTGACAAATGTGAGCTGAAATTGTAAAAAGCAATTATGAGTTTGTGAAATCAGATTATCCCACTGCCCTGCAGGCCAATTTAGCACTGAGGCATTGTTTCTTTGGATTCGTTTCCCCTCCTTAAGTATACAAAAGCCAGTTGTATTGATCAGAACTTTCAATATAGCCCGCAGTAAAGAATAATAATATTATATTCATGTTTATTACACTACCTCAAAATGTGATTAAAAGCAACTGTTCATGAGCCAACAAAGAATGCATGTCTGAAAAGACCAGAGGAGAGGAATTGTTCTGGGTAGCATTAAGTGTACTTGCTTATTCTGAGGACAATACAGAAAACGCCATAAACTTCTGTGCACATAATCTTTTAATGGGGAACTGGAATGCCATTCACTGGAAACCAGAACTGAGGAAGTTCAAATGGCTTACACTGACAAAAATTATATATGCAATTTCCATTCTCATCTAAAAATAAATTTACATCCTCACACTACACTCTTTCGATTGCTGCAGCAGAAGTATACTTGATTCTTCTATTTATTTGGTTTTCTGATTTTCAAAAATGCAAGCAATTTTTCAGTGGAATGAACATTTTCTAAATTGATCTCATTTATTTCACCAGTATTTGATCATTTGTTTCCTGCATGAAAGTCTATAGAGAACATTTAATTTTTTTTTATATGGAATTCTTCAATACTTTTGTGATGGCGTTCTCCTCTTCCTCAATATAAGCATAGAAGACACAAGTCCATAATGCTGGGAATACAAACTGAAGTATTTTCTTATGAATATTTTTTATATGAGGAAAACATATTAAAAAGAAATGGATTTCCTACATATATAAAATAACATAAAAGTTGAATTTCTCTATTCTGCATAAATATTACTTGGACATTCAGGCATGAGTGCATAATTTTTATGGAAGAATTACAAAATTATAAATTTCTCTTGTAAGAAAGTCTTACAAGATATAAGACTTGATATACAAGTGTTGAAAAAATAAACAGTGCATTCATGTGTTATCTTATCCTACATGAAGCAGACAAAAATCTGACCTAGGTATAAAAAAAAACCAACCCACATCTGTTGTATGCAAATACGTAGTGCCTAAGACCATCACACCATGCTGTATATGACAGCTATATTCATCCCATAGCTGTGTAGGAAGAATAATGATTGCACTGGACTGGGTTGGAAGCTAAG
>JBCJKH010042199.1:3853-20498 GCA_039877255.1 Loriculus beryllinus
CTGTATAGCAGCCTTTCATACATATATGTGTTCACGTCTACATAAATGAGGGTAATCAACAGCTTTAATGGAAGTTATGTCACACAAAACAAGGGGTCAATTTAGAAGCAAGAACATATTTACAGCAAAGAACTGTCAAAAGATATTTCATGTATCTCTCATAATCAGGACCAGAATCCCATGGCAACAGGCAAAGGTCTTTCATAGCATGATATGAACTTTAAAGTGTAGCATTTACGGGAATATTAACTGCATTGGATGGTGCATGAGCTGGACTGGTCTCCAAGACTGGCTGAAATGGTATAAACTTGCCTTACTATGGAGGGATGAAATCATTGCTTATCTGAGTTTAGATTCAAGAAGGTAAATAATTTACAGTTTTGTTTTGCCCTGAATCTCTATATAATGCTCAGACACTGTCAAAATTGGCCGAATGTCAGAGACAGATTTCTGGAAAGATCTGCCCTTTAGTCAAAGGAGATAAATACATCTGCGTGTTACTAGGGTGTGATCAAAGTGAAGAGTTATTATTTTAGTAGAGAGTGGTATAGTTAGAAAAGCTACAGACAGAAGTGTTAACAGCCAGAGTTTAATAGAATATGTGAGGTTTTATTGTAGTTTCCACATACAAGTAGAGCTCTGAAGTAAGCTCTCAAATACTCAGTGGATTTATTTTCTTTTTCCTTGACTTTTAGGTGACCAATTATACCATGTAAACTAGTAAAAATTACACCATGTAAACTAGTAAAAATATTTCATGCTGTCTTAAGCAAGGAAGACATAAAAAATGAGAGCAACCTGGGAATACAGCATAATAATTTATCTGCTGAAGTACTGTGAAGTTAATAGGACTATATAGATGAATGAGAAGAAAACAAATAATGGCTGGATCAGGCTTAGCATTGAGCAGTCTACCAAAAATGACATTTCTGTTGCACTACCATCTTCTTCCACTTTGAACAAAGTGTCCAATGTGATGAACTACAGCTAGAAATCTTGGGGCTACATTACAATGCCCAGAAAAGAAAGAGCTGTTGGAAGCATAGAAGAAGCAAACAGCAGGCATGCTTCAGAAACAAAACTGTATTACTCTTATTTCAGACCTGGAACTTTGACAACATCTCACAGAAGTTAAAGCGGAGAGGTCACATAGCTAAACTAATAACACTGAAAAAAAGCAGGTTGCATGAGTTTGCACGTTACTTTGCAGCTTTACAGGACCTTTTCATTTAGGTGGTTGGAAGTTTGTGTTTCCCCTTAACAAGGCAGAAGAATTTAATGGCTTTATATTGTTTGGAGTTGAGTGAGTGCCTGCAGGCTTGCTTGATGAGCAAAGTGACATGCTGAGGAAACACACAGCAAATTGCAAACAAAATCCTTATTAGTAGTGGCAGTTACCACCTGGAGTAGGATTGATTTGGAATCCCTGTAAGGATAGTGATGTCCTTGCTCAGCCAACTTGACAAATAGGAGTGTTTCTTAGGAGTTCATATTCAAGTTGTGTTGGTGGTAATAGAATTTAACTTTCAGATTCAAAACAATTAAAGCAAGGTAGTGAATGTCACTGTACCTGAGAGATTAATTTTAAGTTACACATACACCCCCCTTTTCTATTGCAAAAGCAATAAAAAAAAAAGCTGCTGCTTCAGCTTATCCTTACAGTGGTTATGAAGAGCACATGGGATTTGAAGAGTCAGGATGCCCCCAAAGAATAACAGTATTCACTATGGGGCTTGATGTTTTGTTTCAGTTCAGAAATCCCAGATAATTTTAATCCATCCTCTGCCACACTCTGGAACATGACAGAGAGAATGTAGAGATAGTCTGGACTATTTGACAACAGCAGTGTGAAGCACCAGACAGTTTATTTTGGATTTTTTTTTCTAAAAAGGAAAAAGAAAGATTTTTCATATGTAAGCAGCGTAATAACAGCCTTGACAGGAATCAAAACAGCCTGCAGTATTTGTTTTGTTTCCCATCAACCATTACTTATGTCACTGCAACAAGAAGTGAAAAGTACCAAAATGTTCATTCCTCTTTGCCCCGTACAACTAAAATATCTGAAAACATTTACTCTGAGCATGCAAAGAGGCTCTGGAGTGGAGACAATTGAGAGAAATACTTGGATCTAATCCCAACTCGTGTTGCTCAAACTCTGCTTAGATTAGCAACTTGTATGGACTGGCAGAAGTGGATTTTTGGAGGTGAACAGTTGGCGTGGAAGACATCATACCTACTCCATACATTTCTGAGGTTTTTACATTAGACCAGCTCTAGTCTGTTCTTGTAACTTCAATGCCTGTTGGTGGTTGGAGCACCTTGTCCTGTTCTAATTTAATTTCATCTGAGGGGAATCCATTTTGTGTGCTCCAGGATTGCTCTCTGATGTGAACCAAAGCATGAGAAGTGTAGATAATCAGGAGACTGGCTTCAAAACTTAAAATGCTTAGGATGTCATATGGAGGAAGTAAATGTCTTGTTAACTTACTAGCTGTCAAACATGTTTCTCACAAATATCTCTTTAACGGAAGGCACCACTAAAATGCTCTCATGTTGGATTGGTTTTAGTGTTGTTTAGTTTAGTGAGAGAAAAATCACTGTTAACAAAGTAAAATAGCTGTTATTGTAATGCATCATGTGGAAAGACAAGCCTCTAAATATTTCCTATTTTAGGTTTTGAACTTGATTTAGTAGTTATCACTAGAAGGTTAGACTTCTGCACTTGAGAAACAAAAAGGTGCTGATCTTTACATGTGAAACCCTTCAGAAATGCTATTAATGCATCTGTTGATTAAACATGTGCTCACTTCCTGAGTTTTTTTACCTGAAAGTATATTTTACCATTTTAAAAGAGCTATTAACAATCAGAAAGGACAGAAAGGAACAATGATACCAGAATTATGAGTTCACTAGCCTTCTAAGAATTCCCACATCACTACCCTGCAATATGGCAATTGCAATATGTAAGCTTTCACCCTGCCGTGAAGATCTGTTAGGCGTTTAAGTAGGTATTCTTCAGTATCTGTGTTGCATCTCAGGTATGGTAATAGCCTGTTGTGGGTGAGCATCTAGAAACAGTCTTCCCTCTTAAAGCTGGCAAAACAAGATTCTAAGTCTTTTTTCCATTTTTTAATTTGAATTAATATTGCATTTGTATATGCTATATTTTCTATAGCCCAGAAGGAAAACCATGAAGTATTGTCACATTTCAAGCATCAGAGCTTGATACTCAGGGTGTCCCAGCACCCTATAGCACCCCATTGCCAAATGCGTTTCTCTTCTCAGGAAACAGTGGGCATCAACTGGTACTGGAAATGAAGCAGTAGGTTAGATGGTCACCAGAATGTTCCTGTAATGATAATGCTTTGGTTTTTAGGAATTCTCAGTAATCGATTGATCCTACTTCAGGAAGAATTTTATAGGTATTACTGATGCTATCTTTTGTGCATTTTTTGGTTTCTTCTATGTGAATTATTTTTAGAGGATTCCCTTTTATGAAGCACTTTTTATCTTCTCCCCTTGAACTTCTGTGTCTTCTTACAGAACAGTATGAAGGTATTTATTTGATTGCAGTGGGAGAGACAATAAAAAATTTGATCCAGGAGTGGATTGAATACAATGAAAAGTCGATGGGTTTTCTGTTACTAATTCATCTGTTTACTTCTGATTTCTTAAATGGTCTGTAAGGAACGAATCTATTTGATAGAAGTCTGAAGTAAAGCCAAATGAGAGACTGATTTACCCCAGAAATTCTACTCTGTTTTGCAGATTTGTTTCTGTGACTTCTCACCTGGTAGCAGTCATTCCCTAGTTAGTATAACATGGTCCACCTTCCAGGGCTACTCTTTAGTTGTATAAGGGCTCTAGTCTTTTACACACTAGATACCAGCTTTTGGAGTGTGAAGCCCTTATTCAATAACACACTAAAGTCATTAACTTCTGAAAAAGCTGGTACATTGAAATGTCTGAGAATATTTCTTCAGTTTCATCACAGCATTGGTCTTTTCTTCTTAGTGGCAGACTTGAAAAATTTGGCAGGGTAACCTAACACTTCCAGAACAGTGTTAGAAGAAGGATGCTCCTGTGCATAAGAATTAGAAATAAGATTACATAAACCATACTTCCTATCCATAATCTTTTTTGGGTCTGAGTTATTTTTTGAATTTTAATGGAGAATATGCTGAATGCTGACAAACTGCTACCTCTATAATGTCTTTTCTAGGCTCCAGTTGTAAATTTGGCCTTCTATTTCTTTTCTTCTTTGTAAATGAATTTGCAGAAAGCCAGCTAGACCAGAAGTTTTCAGCAGTGGAGTTTGCTGTGTTCATGCCCAGAACAGACTCAATAAGGCTCTGGCAGGCCAAGCTGTGTCCCAGTGTGCCTCAACTCCTCCTATGAAGGAGAAAAAGGAGGAAGAGGGCAATCCAGTCTTTACGCCCATTCAGCTCCTGGTCTTTTCTCCCTAAGGCTATCAACAAGGGTGTTAATTAGCATCAACTGTGACAGCCAGGAATGGGACTGGTGCCACAAATGCATTTGCTAGACTGGTGTGCCAGCAAACAGTCCACAGATGGACATAACTTTTGTTCACCACCATCTTAGGCTGTGATGTAATGGTAGACCTAAAGGTAAAAGTTGTCAAATTTATTGCTGTTCCCTGTGGACTCTGCACTGCTCCCATACTCCTTTGTTTTAGAAGACATACTGGAAGGCTGCAGTTCAAATATTTCATTTTCCAATTATAGTTCTTTCCCTTCCCTGTGGTAGACTGTTCTCTAAGTACTTCGATATTGATGAGGGTATTTTCTCAAAGGCATCTGAAGCTCCTGTTTTTCAGGGATCAAAGGAAGAAATAATCTGGATTTTTGCAAATGGGTACATGACAACATTGATGTTGTATCTGCAGTGAATTGCAGAGTTAATGTGCTTTATCTGCTCCAGAGGCTATTCTAATACTAATGTGCTTTTACGCCTTAAAAAAGTCCATGGCCTAAATACAAATAGAAAATACAGTATGATTTTACGATTTAGTTGTTGAGAGATGCAAGGGTTTCTGGCCTACCTTGGATGTTCATGTCCTAGTTTAGGTTCACTCTTGTCCATTTTTTCTTTTTACTGTTTTCTTCAGCCTCTGGCATTACCGTTTCAATCCATTGATTCTTTGGCTCTGGGATCACCAGATACTGAGGTCTCATTTGTACTCATCTCCACCTGTTTGAATGGCAATCAGAGACCCCAGCTGCCAAGCTCTGCAATATTTTGTTCAGTTGAGGATTGTGGTTGGCATCAATGCAGATTTCATTTACTTTTGCTGGCAGCTTTCACACTACCACTGGGCTTGCTGTAGGTGCAGACACAAGTGTTTTGGTCACTTACTCTTTTTACATAGTCTAAAAATGTGTAAAAAGATGTGTCCAGGCAAGTTGTTTCTTCATCCCAATTTACTTTATCAAAAGGCATGCCATCTTCAAGGTGGAGGCAAGCACTTGTGCTCCTCACTTGGCGTCACGTTCTTGTGCTGGCGGAGACGTTTGTGCTGCCCTTGGCATTCCTCCTCTATGTTTTTCTCTGTCACTCTTGGGGTGGCTTTGGCAGCTGCACGGGCCAGATGCAAAGCTCTCACCTCCTTTCCAGCAGAGGCATGCGAGGTCTGTGTAAAAAGCTTTCTGGCAAAGACTGCCTTTTGCCTGGCTCTGCTTTGTTCCTCTAAGACTTGCTCTTCATCCTATAGATGTGCTATCTTCTGACCCACAAACAAGCACGAAGAATTCAGTTGTGTGGGATGGGTGTTTAGAGAGAAGGCAGCTTACCTGATGCACACACAAAGCCCTATTAGTGCCTGTGTCTGGTCCATTTCTGGTGTATAAACAGTTACTTTAGCATTTAATGAATTTCTCGTATCTTGAAAGCACAGCAATACCATGCACCCCTTTAGAATAAGCAGTTCTGTTAGCAGAAAGATAAATAATGCCTGCTGCAAGTACAGATTTTCTGATCTTTAATAAGTAGTGACTTCATACTACAATCTTTCCCCTGATGAAGAAATTTTAGTAGTCTCTCTCTCCTCAAATGATTTGCCTGTTTTCATAAGAAGTGAAGGAATCTTGTTTTGCAGGGTACTGCCCTTTGCCTAATAGCTTGAAATTGCTCAATGGGTTCAGGAGTTACTGTAAGAATGCTACTCCAGGCAAAAAAAAAATAAAAATAAAAGGAGATATAGTTTTGCTTGATCTGTTGAAACAGGACAAATTCAAGTATTAATGGTACTACTGACCTCTGCCAAGCTGACATTGTCCTGGAGCATTTGTGCTGGCAACAAGAAATATGCTTCCATCATTTCTCTCCAGTGTTAATTATTGCCAAGTGTTCCTTTTGTTAACAAATAATAAAGATGCACTTTTGGAAGATTTTGACCATCTTCATGAATTTGGTAGCCAACACTTCAAGATATTTCACTTGAATAACCAGTAAAAACTCTGTCTCCAGTCACTGTACCTGTAGGTCAAAATAGTGAAATCTTATGCTTCCACTAGACTTCAGAATTTAAGATACTCGTATACAGAGCCATACAATAGTGGCAAAGGAGATAGAACTGGCCAGCAGGTGCTATAGCCTTGCATGGAGAGAGCATTTGGAAAAGTGGGGAATATTCTGCAAGCCTGATGGTTATTTCTCTTTTCAGCACAAGAAAGACTTGATGGTTATTCTCTTCAGTCTGTAAATGACTTGCTGTTTTGACACTTGGGGTTTGGGTTGTTGGAAATCTTTTCATGTTAAGGTTGGTTATTCATGAATGCTAATGGTGGTAATATTAGCAATATACTTTGTAACTTGTCACTTTATAATCTCAGTCTTTATGCAAGAATTAGGGTTTTTGCATCTCTTATGATGAACAGGCAGAGATACATGAATTCAGTTGTCAGTCAGATTTAGGAATAGGCTGTGGGAGTCATAGCCTCTGTCCTGAGCCTCTACCCAGTAAACTCTGCCACAGAAGTATATTCCTGCTCTTTCCAGATTCGTTTTTCTGAGTATTTTTGCTCCACCTTACCTGCTGTGTTTTTATAGTTGCAGACATTTATAAGGTGCCCATCACAGAAGCATTCAAGTGTCACAATATTAAACGAAAGGCAAAACCTGAACTCTAAATAAATAGTGCATACTTGCACCGTCTGCTTTACCTGTAAAAGTGTTGCTCATGGTGAAGTTTTGATGAAAAAATGCTGGATTTTTTCTGAAGATGATTCCTGAGGGAATCACTGCTGCTGTCACAGAAATGCTAGATCCTAGATGCCCCTTCTAATGAGAATCACCAGGATGATGTTCATGTGGTACTGGACCGTTAGGTGGAGCACTGAGTCTAAAGACCTTCACCAGTTGCATGGAAGCAAGAAGGCTGCCGCTGGGGATGCAGGGCGCTTGTGATGTTGGTCAAGGGGTATTTGTTAGGTCAACAGTTTTACCATATATAAAGATGAGGAGAAAATCGAGCTATTGTGTTTGACATTCCGAGGTCGGTGAGTTGCTAGATCACCAAGGACTTCATAGTTAATAACCAGCACTTCAGTTTGCACCTGGAATGAGACTGGCAGTCAGCAGGAGCCCAAGAGCAGGTGCAATATGCTCTTGTCCATTTACTCATCCTCTATGGCAGGCAGCCACGTCCTGCAGCAGCTGAAGTTGCCAGATGTCCTTCGGGTTAGTCCCACATCACATGCATTGCAGTAGTCAAGAGTTTTACTTGTTTGCTTTTGTTGGCTGCTCCTGCCAGTGTCGCTACCTTAGCCTACTGTTATAAAACTCCCAGAATAATTTTACATTCAGGGAATATCTTTGGGATGAAAAGAACCTGTTTTGAGCTGGAAGTTTCCAGAATTTTTTATTTTCTCCATGAGGAGCTAGCACATTAGCTATCACTGACGCCTTCTCAGATTATTATCTTTAGTGAATCCCTTGCTCATCCTGCACCTTAGCCATAGGAACAGTAAATTTCCCTTTATCAAGAAAGTCCCTTCAAAATGATATGTTACATTCTGTAATTATTAACTTCTTATCTTCTTTCTTTTTAAACACCAAACTCAGTAGTTCTGCCTTTCAAGCTGAATTGGCAGAACTCGCTGTACTATATACTATTGTCATTCAGTTCAGGCTTTTCCACTAATGGCAGCAGTTAGCTGAAGTAACATTTCAGCCTCAGCTGACTGTAAGCATAGGTTATAATTTTCGGAGATGACTTCTGATTGTGATGCTTGCCTGCTTCGGGAGAGAGTGAAAAACATCAAACACGTCTTCATGAACGTCATAAATTTGTATTTACAATTCTAATTGAGGTATATGTTTAAAAGTTTCGTGGGTAGGAAGCAGTATTGATCATAGGTTGGCAGTTTTAAGAAAAACTGCTACTGCAAAATGAAATAATTCTCTCTCCTTAGACCAAGAAAATTGGAATAGTGTTTGCTCATAAGAAACAAAGACTGGGGATTATTGAGTGACCAATTTTATATTCATATTTCATATTTGTTGCATTTTGTCACAGAAATCCTGCGTATCCTGATTGCTAACGGTTTGCCTTTTTTATTTTGACTGGTTTTCAAATTATTACTAAAAGGGCAGAGTTAAGGTTGTGCCTGTGCAATTCTCTTTTAGCCATAGCCTTAACTTGGTTTTTTCTGGGCTTTTATTGCTTGTTTTGTGGGTGGGTTTTTTTTGTTGTTTGTTTTGGTTTGGGTTTTAATTGTTTGGGGCTTTGCTTGTTTTTTGTTTGTTGCTATTGTTTTCTTAATAGCTATGCAAATTCTTGCAGTGTTTGTTTGCCCTGAATTGCCTCATATATACACTTCAACTCTACCAGGTTTTTCTTCTGTATGAGAATATGAAGTGTTTGCTCTGATGGCAACAATGCCTCTTTTCCTATAGTCTTAGGTTTAAAGTGTAACAAGCTTGAATGTATTTGTTTGTGCTTTAATAATATGCACATCCCCTGCATGCCTATGCTGCTGTTTCCCTGCTGGTAACCAAGAGTGCTGTGGATCCTCATTCACCAGTCTTTCTCTTCTCTCAAATGTCATAACTGTCAGCAAAGGAGTGATGTAAAAAATATTATAACTACATTTTCTAGATTCTTCTCTGATCTGCTGCTACTTTCTCTCATGCAGCAAGTGAAGGGAATCATTCAACAGGGACAGCTTAGAAAATGATAGCACCTGAGTAAATCTGACTCATAGAATTAAATATCATGGATCAAATGGGCTTGTGCCAAACTCTCCCAGTGGATTTAATGTATGACTCTGACCCTTGCAGTATTACAAAAGTGGGTCAAATTTTCTGTGCTTGTTCAGTAGGTCTTGTGACATTTTGCCAACACCAATGTGCACTATCAAAGGTTTTATCATTCACAGCCAAAGAGATAACTACAAGTTTTGAATTCCAATAGAGTGTAATTGAATGGACTGTGTCTCAATAATGGGGGGAATGGATAACAGTGCATGTTATGCCTCTGTGTTGCCATGTGAAGACTAGATGGCAAAGATAACATCAGAAAGGAGGGAATTTAATTCTTGCACATTGGAAGACATTTCAGTGCCCCTCTCAGACCTCTGCATCCACCAGTTTGAGGCCATTCTCTTGTGTCCAGGAGGTACAGGTGGGCTACACTGGAAACATGGTACATGGTTCAAAAGGGGGCTTTCTTCTCTGTTTTCACCCATTATGTACTAGCAGCCTAGTCCTGATCTTGACCATTCACTTCTCACTCTTACTCTCCTAATTTTAATACAATCTTGTGATCCTTCTGTTTCTTTTATTTTTATTGGTTGTTTACAGACCTCAGCCCTTAAAGATCCAGTGCCCAGTTGTAAAATAATAACGGTTCTCTTTTCCACAACCTCTCTTGTGAGGTACAGCTGATGAATTTTTCATTGCTGCACTTGGCATTTCATCTGGCTGCAAGTCCATAGCTTTGCATCTTTTCCACCTTTTCCACTTTGCTCTGCCATGTGGGTTACACAGGTTGGTGAACCTGAAGTTTTCAGTGCAGCCACTTTTTCCCCTTCCCATATTAGTGGCGTGACAGCCTGTCATCATAGAACTATTTATAGTGTTGCTAACTGCTTCACAGCCTCAGGTGGGGGATAGGAGAACTGAGAGCTAAGGATAAACCAGTGTTGGATGTCCATCATCCTCAGCAGGTCCCAGTTCATTCAAGGCAATGGTGAAGTGACACCAGAGGTATAGGGCAGCTTAATGGTGCGACAGCCAATGCTGCAATTGTAGAAGCTTGGCTTTTGTCCAAAATGAAACAAAATCAAGTCTTATACAATGGTGACAATCCTCCTTATATTACCAGAGTGATACTGGAGCGGATCATTTATCTGTGAGTGTGCTGTGTAACCTCAGACTGGTTGCATGCCAGACCCAGCCTCCCTTACAGTTCTTATAACTCTTAATTCTGGCAGCACAGAAGTTAATAGTTTGGGAAAATTTTGCTTTTTTTTTATAATTAAGTCTGTAGAAGGTAGAAATCAACAGTACAGTGCGTTTTCCCAGCAGAGACCGTAAATTAATTAGGAGCAATTTGCTGTCAGAAACAATTTCCATAATTTTAAGTGAAAAAGCAGAAAACCCGGTTTTATCCTGAAATGATTTAACTCCTGTGAAGAAGAATTATGTGAAATTGTGATTTGCCTGCTCCTGGCACCCAGAGCAATGTGGATGATGATACAGGTGGTGGTTACTACTGCTGGGGTAGAATTTCTGGGAGTGATGCCTTCTCCCTTGCCACCATTCAGATCTTGACCTTTTCATAACAGAATTGTCTTTGACACTTGCAAATTCCTGTCAGGAAATAATGAACAAATTGCAGTGCTAATCGAACACAGGTCTTTTCTAGGCTTTTGCCTGATAGTCGTGCACCAAAGGTCACAGTCTAACTAATGAGGGCTTTGGGTGATACCTACACAATATGTGGGCTTTTCTGAAAGGCCAAAATTTATGGGTGCCACTTGGGGACAATTCAGCTATCACAAGCATCTTAGAAGTACAGGAAGGGATGATCCATCCATCACTAAAGCCCCATTATTGGACTTAAACACTCAGTCTCATATGCATAATTGCCAGACCTTGGGCTCCTCAAAAAGGCCTCAGTGTCATTATGATAGATCCTCCTCCCTGTTTACCAGGAAGAATGAATGAGATGGTCCACCGTGGCATTTAGTATTTCATCCCATCAGGATTTTAAGGTGATTTGCAGATATCAAGTCACTGGGATGCTGATTTAAATGAAGGGAACATTTGCAGAATCATAAATTTGTCCTGTGAAGTCTATTACGTGGGTACCTTTCTGCAGCTGATAAGCATTAAAAAATTTACTGCCTCACACTTGCATTTTCTCCCCTTTTTTTGTGGCCTTTTCAGGTGCAAATACATTTATTAGCCCTTTCTTTCTTTGCTGATGTACAATTAAAGCAGTCTGACCTCTAGCTGCCAAAGGTTTCACGAGAATACATTTCAGAAACTGTGCCTTCCAGAGGATAAAATCTGCTGTATCGTTAGTTCTTCCTTTAAAGTGACATGTGCACTTTATTGAAACTGTTTCCAAATATATAGGAATTATAGGTGAGAGATGAAAAGGCCCTGGAAGATAAATTGGGGTACTGTCCTCAAAACCTGAAAGTTTCTTGCAGAATATTAAAGCATCCTGGAGAACGGTAACGCAGCAATGCTGCTCAGCTACTTTCTCAGTGTGCTAGCACCAGATCGCAATCTAAGCAATTACATTTGGGCTGGTCTCAATCCCTTTCCATTGCATACAGTCTGATGCTGTTTTCTCTCATAAAAAGGTCTGTAGGATTGCCATGTGCGGTTCAGCAGCTGCTCCATTTCAATGGTGGGTGAAGCGATCCCTGCATATAGCTGCTGTATCAGTTTGGTTCGCACTCTCGGATTCTGTAGGATGTAAGGTGCGATGTAAATGGATGTTATATAAATATTTTTTAAGTTCTAGAAACACAGGCTATAGCAGAAGCTTGAATTAGAATCGACAGCGTAATCAGAATTCGCATTTCACACCACAGGGATGGCGCCTTGTGCAATGCAGACTGCTAAGTACCACCAGCATCACTGTACACTTCAGAGGGATTCTGAGATGTGAGTTTTGTCAGTATGTGTGCTCTTCTCTATCATACTTTCTTTAAAAGAGCTTCTTCTTACTTTTGTTGTTATTGTTGTTGTTAAATGATTATCTTGAAACTGTCTGCTTACTTACTGACCCGTTCAAGACCACCACCAGCTGAGGATTTCTGTCTCAGCAGTGCAATGCTTGCTAAATATCTGGGTACCTCTTTGCTGATGGAGCTGCGAAAAGGTAATGAAGATACCCTCTCCTGGTCATCTACTGAATGCACTGATTTATTTTTAAATGAGCTTCTAAGTGTGTTGAACTATAACATACTAGATTAGTGGGGGACCTAGGATAAAAAGTTTGATTTGGTTTGCCAGAGCTAGGCCAGGATTTGTAGTTTGTCAGAGTCCAGGAATTCTGGACTCCAAATTGCTGTTTCCTCAAGCTTGTCAAGCTCCTGGTCCTGCTTATAAGGATGGCTATACCCTTTGGGGTTCACTGTGCTGCTTGCGGCTTTCTTCTTTTAGTTAAACACAACACATCTGAGCTACAACCTTGCTGCTACAACCCAAATTCTTTTCTTACTTGTAAACGCAGACTCCTATATTTATTCCACATGAACAGTGATGTCTTTTTGCAGGATCTATTGATGCATCCTAATCTGGATATATTCTCACCGTAGTGTTCCTGCAGCCTTTTAGTAAACCTCTGCTAAACTGTTTCAGAGAAAACTTATAGGGGCTTATCAGGGTACAGTCCTGACTGTACTGATTAACAGCTTGGGTAAATCAGTGCTAAAACTCTTCACTGAGAGGCAGTTCTGCCACCAAGATAGTCATAAACTGTTGTCTCCACAGTTGTTAATTCTCTTTCTGGAAGGTTGGGGGGTTTTGTTGTTTTTTCTTCTTCTACATAAATCTTACTTCCTATTAAAATGGTTTTGCCATGGGATGGGAGAAAGCTTCACACCTCAGGCCACTAGGAACATACTGATCTCTTGGTGCAGATGTATGGGAGGAAATGTGTGAACTCTCACAATGTGAAGGTGTTAAACTTTATCAAATGGGCTCTCCTGTAACCTCCTGGAGACCTGCTGCTATCCATTACAACAGAAATAATTTCCATCTGATTTTTCAGGTGGTGGTTGGTGGTGGAATTTAATCAGTATGGCCCTCTGATGGTTCCACCTGAACTTCCTTTAAATACCAGGTCGGTATTTGATTCTTATATAGACTGTACTTTTGTGAATAATAATGTTACATACCATGTGTTCTTAGCCTTGTCACATAATTAAGAATGTTATTTAGTCAAAACAGTTCGCAAACTGGGAAGATCATTGTAACTGAAAACATATGTGGCTGGGAAAGAGACTAAGTGAAGGCAAATCATTAACTTAGCAGTGTCCTCTATATTAAACGTTTTGTGAAAGATTGGAGCTAGGGGAACAAATAATCCAAGTAAATGAGTAAAATTCCTTGTGTTCTTTGAGGGGAGGAGATCGTTTGGCTTTAATCCAAGAAAGTGCTTAAAATCACGTTAAACTTTAATGAGGTAAATACTCTCATCTCTGTGGTGCAGAACGTTTAGGCTTAATTTTAGGCACATGCTTAAGTTCTTTGCCAAATTGGGGTCTAAAAAAGAGTTATGCTTTTGCATTTGAGAAGCAGGAATGATATCACATGACTTCTATATTTAATCACAACTACTGAAGGCAGCTGGGATTTTGAATACAGAATACTTAAAGCAAACTGTTCTTGATCAATCCATAGAGAAATACTCAGAGGGAGAAAAAATATATACAGTAAATTTGAATAATTTTGAGGAAATTGCAATCTGNNNTTTGCTTGCAGACATTTGGAGAGCAAAAAAGAAGCTAAATTTGTTAAGTTACTTGCTGTGATCTATTCTCTCGGCTCTAATTAGAAGGAAGTGAGCAGTAAGGGAACCCAGAAAATGAGACTACTGTGGACTGAAGTGTCCAAAAACAAGACCTTAAGTTGGAAGGGGTTTTTTAGGTGGATTATTTTTCAGCGAGTGTTCTTTAAATAGGAGGAGAAAAAAATGGTGCTTTGAAATGTTGGTTTGAAAATGGTGCTTTGAAATGTTGGTTTGAAAGAAGTGCTAACTGTATAAACAAACAGCATTGATGCTTGACAAATTTGACAGAAAACATTTGTGTTTTCTTTGGTATTCAAATCTAGAAATTTACTATAAGTGTTAACGATAACAGTTAACAGCAGACAATATTGTAATTTTTAACAAGGTTTCTTACTATATCACATAAGTATTTTCATTGGCTGCTTCAGCTCAGACTTGCTTGTTAGTTGCATTTAGTTCACAATACAGCAACTCTTTCTATCTTTGAACACCTTCCATGACTGATGGCTGCTGTGTGAAATACTAAAATGTAAGAACTATTGCTCTTGTTTCCTCTAAACAAAGCGTCTGGCCATCAAATGCAGAGTCTTACCTGGAAACTATTTACATTCAGACACTTTCCTGATCTGGCCAACCCTTACTTTGTAAGAGGTCCACAGTGACAGTCTCTCCAGCAATAAAACTTGCTCTTTGTAGTAATAGGAAAACTCATTTGTGGAAGGCAGAACTTTCTCAGACTGGTGGTGAAAATAAATCTATACGGGTGCAAAACTATCACATGCTCATCTGTTCCAAGCTCAAGGCATATTTCTTTAGCCTTATTTTCTTCACAAAATACAGAGCAGCAGTGCATGGTTTTTTTTATATACATATAAAAAATATACATTACCAACTGATTAAGAGAGTAAATGAAACCTCTTTTCTCTTATCACTAGTATTAACAACCCAGTGTAACCCATGATAAGATGGAGTAATTTTGGAGTAATTTTGTTGTGTCTGTTGTACCAGGAGGGAGAGTTACGAGCTGCTACTTTGCAACTTCCGTATGCTTGTAATCCCAAATTACTTTACACTTTTTAAAACACACAAATAATTTCTATTATGTTTTTCATCTTTCCTATGCACTTAAAGTGTGTAGTGGGCTGAGTGCTTTTTAATTGTTTCCATATCTCCATATTCCAAATTTCTGGAGTTTGTAGTGCTTCTTTTTGTGCTCACTGCATCACCACTTTGAATTCTCTTACAGAAGCTCTTTTTATACACAATTATTTGGACATGATTGCAGTACATGTGTCTGAATACTGCAACTGGGCAAAAACAGAACTGAAAAAATTTCTCCCCCGTTCTGCATTTATAAATCAAAAATAATTTGTCTGGAATTAATAGAGTTACATCAGGTTTTTCACAAGCACAAATGATAGACTTTAATCCAGTAGTTTGCTCTGTTTGGTGAACTTCTAGCAGAAGGAAGTGATGCCCATTCTAGCTTGAACAGTCTCAGGCAGTGAATGTCAGCACCTCATTCCTTCCTATTTTCTCTCTCTACGAATGACATTCTTGCTCGTGCCACTCCAATCCATGTTTTTTCCCCTTGATTTCATTCATTGTATTGTAGTCTTGCAGGATTGTTCTCAGGGTAGAACAGCTTGTTGAAAGGTGTTTATAATAACAATTACACCTACTCCAATCACTAAAGCGTAATTTTTATCTTAATCAAAAAAGGGGGGGAGGGAGGGAAGAAGAAAAAATATACATCACAAACTACTGCAAAGTTCTGCTTTAGTTATTTTTCAATTACAGCAGGTGAAGCAGAACGAAATTGTTACAGCCATTTATTGATTGTGTTACTATCCATTAAGGTACAACAGAAGAAGTCCATCATATTGTGTAACAACTTAACTATTTAAAATAACAAAGGCTTCCTATTGTTTCCCTTTTTTGCCATTATCCTTACAAATACATCCTAGTTCTGTGGGAGAAATCAAATTTGGGCATCATAATGAAGAAATTCTGTAGTCAAGTTGACGTTATTTCTGGTATAGCTATTGAAGTCCTTCAGCTTTTTCATTGAAAAATGACTGAAGCAGAACAAAGGTAATGAAATATATTAATTACATTAATGATGTTTTACTGAAACTGGCTGTTTCCTAAAGAGAGTACATACATAACCGTAAGTAGAGATTCTTTCAATGGGTAGATGATAAACAGATAATACCATCACAGTAGTAATTTTAGCTGCTATGAACTGTTCAGCCATCTGAGTGACAAACCCTTTGAATTTACATCATGAAGAACAAAGTTTATCATGTCTTCTAAGGTGGGCAGATGCTCTGTGCTAGGGAGAAACTCAGTGGAGTTGTGTAATGAATGGCAGATTTAATGAGTGATATTGAAGCATTTAGATGTTGGTGTCAGCATGCTAGAAGAGTGCTCTCAATGCAGCAGCAGAAACTGGGTATTAAACTGAAGCTTGGAGGTATTGTTCCTGGTGACTGGATACCAGCATCCTGAAGCAATAAATAATAATATATCATTGCAACTAAGATGCAGTAGTTGTTGTCTAGGCCAGTGTAAGTCTGATGAACAGCCACATAGTCTTGAGCTGGCTGCTGAAAGTTCCATGTAAATAATGGGGGGGGGGGGGGGGGG
>JBCJKH010042200.1:0-14357 GCA_039877255.1 Loriculus beryllinus
CCAGGGAATTATTATATCTAACATATATAATTATATATGATAATTATTATTATATTATATTATTATTATAATTATTATATTATTATATATAATTATTATTATATTATATTATTGCTAATTGCAATGATACAACTGAAGCAAGAAAGAATAAAAATTTATTTTATTTTAAAAAATAAAATATAAAGCTTCATTTATTCTTCTAACATAAAACTTAAAACGCTTTGTTTCCAAAGAAAATACTGTGGGTGAAATTATGGTCACCATTGTATAGGCCCAGGGAGGGCTGAAAGAAAGCTCAGAGAATTTATTCCCCTGGTCATAGGTTCCTGCAGATATGAGCCCACGGACTCAGCAACATAAACTTTTCTGTATTCTGCTCGAGTAGGTGGAGACAGCAGCAGACACGTCTTGTTCTTTGCGCTTGCCCTGCCAACAGGAAGCAACACTTACAGAAGGAGCTTTTCTTACGTGTAACTCTGCAGACAGCCAGTGCCACAAATCAGGACACATGAACAATACTTTAAAAACCCTTCACCTTACAAATTTCAATTACACCTCTAGCCCTGGAATTTCTAGGGGAAGAGACAAAATGCTTGTATTAACAACATAATTTAATTTTCACACTCAACATGTTTACTCTCTAAAGAAAGAAAAGCACCCTTTTTTCCTACTTCCAATAATATATTTGCATAGCAAGACATCCTAATCTCTTTAGCTTTCCTTAGGAAAAAAGGCTTATATATCAGTTTTCCCAGCAACTTCTCCACAAGCTTGATCATATAAACTAAAAGAGAATATGTAAACTAAAACAGAAAATAAAACTAGCATCAGCTCAAATAGGCATAGCCCAAGACTTAAAGATCTATGCATACAAAATTTCACTAGATAACATGGATCTTTTATTTATTTTAATTCTTTGCTATTTTAAAGATAATACATTGAAGAAGTAATCTTTAAGGTGCATTATTTTGCATTCCAAAGAAAATATTTCTGGTTATGTTTCCTGCAAAAAAATATTTAAAAAATTATGGATAAGAGCATAATGCAAGCAATACGATGACTCCAAGCAATACAGTAGACAGTGATGTGCTTGCTATTCTTAATAGAAATATCAAGAACATAACAGTCAAGCATGCTCTAAATCTATATGCATGTTGCCTCATTGCATAGGCTTTATGACCTCGTCTCTCCTTGACACATCTCAACACTCAAATCAATGGTGACAGACATCAGGGCCTGATGGATTCTTCTGGGATCATATATTTTATGTAATATTTTTTGGTTGCCTAATTACAATTTAATCCTATATAAAAAAAAAAGCATTTAAGGGTATTTCTCTTTCTATTTCTCTATTTTCATTTTTTAGCAATTTGAGTTGGATGCTGTATATCTGCTGCTTTACCAGCCAACTGCAAATTTTGCAGCCAGAATAAGGATATCATAGGTTTTCACATAAATACTTTTCTATATACAAATTTTGGAGACTCCAATTAGAACTTTTTAATTTCCTTTTTGACAATTTTTTTCCAAGACTCCATTTCTTTGTGACAATCCACTTATTTATAGAAAGCAAGAAAGCTTGCAATTTAGGTGTAGAAAAGGGTAATATTCTGCTGCTGCTTTGGACTTCCAGTATGATCATCCAAATGAAGTACCTAACCTATACAGAAGGGAGAAAACAGTTTTCATTCTAACTCAAATTTGCAATTTCCCTGGTTTTTTTCAGTTATTTCTATGACTTGTTTTCTAGACCTTCCAGAGGTTTTTCATTTATTTATTGTTAGATATGAAAACTCCTTTACAACATACTAGGCAGAGATCAAGTATACTAAGAAGTACTAAATGCAGATACCTAGGCTAGCAGGTAGGAACAAAGGTAAGATACACACGAAAAAGCTGAAGCCAAAGTAATTAATTTTTTTTATGGTTTTGATATTTTGAATTCCGACACAACATTTCATTCCTTTTTTCAACACACAAATTTAGTGTTCTACACCTGAGGCAAAGGACAACACACCATGTAGTTAATTGTCACCTTGTCAATTATGCATGAAACAAACAAAACAATTTAATTAAATTTGCACGTTTATAGCAAATTTAAAAAAGCTGTAAGGAGTCTTTCCTATTACTGACTGCTCTAGAAGGCTTCTATTTTTAATCTTTCCCTTTTTTATAGAAATACATTCAAGCTTTTATATTTTAGACTGTTTTCAGAAAAATAATTTTAAAAAAAAGAAACCAACATACAATTCAGAGTTTGAAACACAAGATTCATATGTGATTTATGTGTAGAAGCTAAAGATTATTGACTTAAGTATCTTATCACATTCTACCTACGTAAAAAGGAAGAAAAGTTACACAGCTGACAGGGTGTTGAAGCAGGAAACCTGGAAAGAAAGTGAAGCCATACAATCAATTTCAAAACTTGTATAGATTTAGGAACACCCAAAAACTTGTCTCAGAATATGCTGCTGTTTTGTCACTGTCCTAAGCTTATGTTTTGCTGTATCAAACTAGGATTTAGAATGGCCTGAAAATGAGAATCACTATGCTGAAAAACTCATTTCACATGCTTGAGTTCAGCACAATCAGAGAAGTGGCAGATGCCAAATTGAATAGCCTGGATGCTCATAGTATAGAGAAAAACTATTCTATGTCCCCAAAATACATGGGAAACCTACAGAAAATTTGTACAACACTTTGCACAAAATGAACAATTTTACTTCCTGATCCTGCAAGCTGCCTAAGTTAATGCTTATGAATATTCCCATTTAAGTCAACTGGATTATTTACATGCATTAAATTGAGCACATATGTAACTGTTTTTCAGATAAAGGTCTTAATTACTTTAAAGGTATTGGGCCATTTTTCTTCAGACTTGACTCAATGAGAGCTATAGATCAAGTCTAGCTAGAAGTTACTGGCATTATCTGGGTTTAGTTATCCACCAAAAATGTTTCTGACTAGCATATAAAAATATTCTCACACTCTCTCATCATTACCAGAAGCATTTTAAATCAATCATTTTACATGCATTTGTCAAGAAATAGCTATTCAGATGAGACTGTCTTTATACAAAATAGGATATGGGTTTCAGAAATTTATATCTCAAAGTAAAGATGCAAGTCATTCATGCCGTGTTTATTCTCTCACAATGCATAACTAAATAGGACCTTATTATTTTTTAAGTAATATCCTCTTTACATCGGAAGAAATAATAGAGAAGTCTAAGATGGCCAGAAAAAAATTACACTTCAGAAATTGATGACTGGAGGAATGACAACAGAAGTAATTAGCACAGTAAGAATTTAATAAAATGTTTGTATTCCTAATTTAAATATAATAGCATGATAAAAAATACCAACCAAACGAAAAAAAAAAAAAAACAACTTTGAGATGCCCTCTATACTCTCTATGCATGATAGGTAAAACAATAAATAAAAGGAACTTTCTCGTATTATCTGAATTGATTTTTAAAAAAATTGAAAATTTCCACTACTAAAGTGTCATGAGAATATGAAGATAGGAATTATTGAATCCTGTTAATTCTGAGATTACTTTGGTCAGTTCTCTTATGCAACTGAAAATAGCAAATTATTTTTTCCTGCATGTCTCTATACAGACTGGAGTGCTCACATGGGTTTAGCCACTCATTCAGCTCCCGCAGACACTGACACAGACCAGCATTTGCTTCATATTCTATTAAAAGGGCTGGTGTGATCCTGTTGCATATAATAAGACACACTGTAGGTCCAGTCTCCAAGTACTTTTACTAGGTGAACATGCTGAGTGTCACCACATCTATGCTGTTCTTCTTGAGCATGTTATTTTGTGCCTATTTTCTTTTATATTGCCATGAAGACACCCATTTCAATTCAGACGGTTCCCAGGACTCCAGCAGCTTCTACACCTACTTACACAACTTATTTCCACAGCATAGAAGCTACAGGCTGATAAATGGCAAGTACCATGCTTGAGAAAAATAGAGCTAAACTATTAACAGGCTACTTTTCAAAGACTAGAAATCTTCTATTAATTTCTAAAATAAAAAACCCTGTACCTCTATATTTTTCTCGCTAGCGCTGACAGCACACATCATGCTCCTGGCTCCTAATGTGGTACAGAGAATAAGGGTTCTGGTAACATTCAACTCTGCCATCAGTCCACTACTGGGCAAAAAGTTCAGCTATGACTTCACTCAATGAGATGTGTGTTAAACATCCCATACACCTTGATCAGATTACTTAGTCACATTCACGATTATGCATAAATTAAAATGAAGCTGTGAAAGAAAATCTGACAAAATTAAGGACCAAAACCTCAGTGGAACCCTAAGAAAATCAACTTGCAGTACAGACCTTCCTAACAGTACTCTAGCTATAAAACTCAGTATCTAATTCAATTACAACAGTTTTTGTGGTTTATGAGCATGAATAATAAAAGCCCAGAAAGTAGCTGAGTTTGTAATTAATTAAATTATTTCCATTTATTTGCAAACTGTTCCTTGTACATAAGAGATAAAGAACCCTCCCTGATAAAATCCTTTTGACTTTGCTGGGACCAGGTTGTTTCGCATTTGGTTTCTGTTACCTAAATCAGATATATCCATAAGTAGCAGGTTTTTTCCCTCCCCTTTACTTAACATGTGTGTTTCAATACTATTCTGAGACTGAAGGCAAAATCTGGCCTTGTCTTTAAAATCAAGATCTTCACCATAGGTGTATTTTCCACATGTTGCATTTAAATTCTAACGCTGAAATTAACAGCTGGTGCAAAAATTACAGTGCTTTCCTTTTGGGAAAAGCCTTGAGAGAAAACATGGAACAAGCCTGCTCAGTGTCCATCTGCATGTCAGTTTGCTTATGGATAAAGAGAAGAACAGTAACCTAATTCTTTGCAAAGCTTTTAAGTGCTAAACTAATCACTTAAAGTTTAAATAATAAAATATAATGCAATAGTCCTTGAGCTGACCTATTTTGGCTCAAGGCATGCATATATATTAGGGATTTTGTTAGAGTTAGCTGAGATATAATGACTATACTTTATAGCAAAGAAAGATTTAACCCAACATGCCTTTCATGATCTTAGCTAGACTTTCGGGTCTTATGTAAAGAAGAACATTAATCATAAAATAAAAGAAACTAATACTTTAATTCCTTTTCCACCAATCCTATGAACACATGTCCCTTGGCTTATTAAAAATATTTAAATCTGGTTCATTCACATACATACACATTTTGTAAATTAAGGTGTAATGTGATCTTACCCTTGAAACTTTAGGTCTATTTACACTTTCAGAATTGATGCAGGATCAAGTTGAGCTGGTCACGTTAAGCATAATTAAGAAGCTGATATAAACAGCACAAGGACTCTCATTTACCTGACTCTACTTTGTGCTTTGAAGAGCTGTGTTACAGCCTTAATTACGGTGGTTCATTTCCCCAGGGCCCTCTGCTTTCGACAAGAGGCTGGGAGGACAGAATATTTCTGAAATTTGAAATACAACAAATGCACTAAACTATCTCTTAAAACTTTATTGAGCTATTATAGCCATGCTGCTACTATTCACCGTTGGAAGCAAACTGTTGAGGGAAACAGCAGACTGGACAGCAGGTATTTCCAACAGTGCACATGGATGAACTTTACCTCAGCAAAATTAAGACCAAAAAGAAATTCCCTAAACTGTTATATAATCTGAATTAGGCCTTAAGTGTAATGACACAAAAAAAAAGTGACCCTAGATAGAAAAGTGTATAATTCACATATTAGACATGTAAAGGCACTTAACCATTGTTGTGAGCTATAAAGACAGTGTACACATTATAGACTATTTTCCAAATGTGCTAATTTAGCAAGCACATAAAATACATTGAAGAGTTTTCTGAGTGTGGGTTGCCTACACATGCTGTTTTCTACTAAATTACAGCGGGCAAGAATTTCGCTCTTCCTTACAATATTTCTCTTGACTTCAGAAAACGTTTGCAGAATTTACAGAAGTTCCATGAGAACTCTGTTATTATACAGGTGAAGATATCAGTGAGTGGAACAAACAGCAGAGGAATTTAACCTCCACATACAAGAAAGGAGGGTCTTAATGCTCTGAATTTCTCTGGAAACAGGATCAGATTTGGTACAGGCTACTTCACTTTCTCAGTGTGCACTCATGGACAGCTAATAAGCCGTGGTACACTGAACTCTGCACTACATTCTTTTCTAAAACACTCCACACTTTGCCATAAAAGTCTTGAGGACACTTAGGATTAGCAGCAGGAGCAGACTGTCTGTGGTATACTAGATTCGTCCACATTCATGCTGTAGAAAGATTTATTCTGCTTTTTTGCTACATCTCAAGAGCAAATTTCACTCCAAAACATCGATTCAGAGTTTTACATCTTGATTCTTTTCTCACATAACATAAAAATACAATCAACTAATGAAAAATACTGCAAATTGAAGAAAAAGAAAAAAAAAAAAAAAAAAAAAACAAACACCACAGACCAAAAAAAATCTGAAAAAGGAAAAAAACAAAAAAAAAAACAAAAAACCAAAAAACAATCCACAGCTAGAAAACCAAATACAGCCTTAAGTTTCCATGTGCTGTGGTCACTTGCAAAGTGAAGAGTAATCTCTTATCAACTGCTCTCACATTTCTGCTAAACACATGTGAGCACACTATGGAACACATGGCAAATCACTAAGTCTCTTTATAGTTCAGATATAGTGGTATCACAATAATAGCAAAACTTTCTATCCCTGAAATAATATACTTTATAACAGAGAGGGGAGGCTTAAATCTGTCTGGATAAAAAAAAAAAAAAAAAAAAAAAAAAGAAGCAATATTCCGGGCTTAAAATACAATATTTTATACTACTTAGCAGGAAGCTAAAGAGGGTTTATAGAGAAGAATGATGGATGTAATTTTCTTTTTGGAAAGAAAAAAAAAAGTTATAAGCAAAAGAACTGAATTTAATCTAATATCACTACTAAAGCTTGCCATAATCTTATGGAGCATTTGGACAGTACCTAGGACCAAAGAGATGATCCTGAATTAGCATAGTATACAAATCAGCTTTTCGATTTTTATCAGATTATCTGCATTACTGGCTAATGCTGATGCATTCTGCAACATACAATAAACACTCCTAAGCACCATATTTCCAAAGTGTAAAATATCTTCAAAACAGATCTTAATTGTTTTAGCAAGATAAAGTATGCTACTTTTGCATGAATAATATTATCAGAATTGCATTTAGTCTCTTTATTTATTATCTCTAATGCTACTTAAAAGAGAAGTTAATAGAGTAATTCATTCTCATACCATGACCTTGGTCACTAGTACATGATGTTTCATATTCATTATGCTGAGCTAAGTGAGGGCTCTGTTATAATATCACTTAATTTATATTCTGAATAATGCTCTGGGGACAAGTTGCTCTTGTGCATTAGGGTTCTATCTAAATCACAATATTTGAAGACAAGTGGAGAGAGCAGATAACTATTAAACAAGATGTTTGCTAACATAAAACATTGTTACAGGCTCTGAACATGAGACCTTGGGAATTAAAAGTTAAACAGCCCAGTAGTTTTCCTAGAAATATTCAGCTTGTCTTAAAATAAATTAATCAAACTAATATTCATCCTAATAGTCATCCTGTATTTATTTTATATTTGTAGATTCTTCTAAAGAGTGCTATTTGTCATGCCACAACCTTCCACCCCCAAAACATCTGGTTTCCCCTTGTAATTTTAAAGGCTAGCAAATAACTGATGTTTTTCTGCATTTTGGGTTTCCCTTTGGGAAGAAGTCCAATACAGCTATCTAATCAATGAGAAACCATTACCTATCTCTTAGCTTCCTGCTCCAAAAATGTAACTTTGTTTCCTTCCACTTTCATGATTAATGTAAATTAATGCATTAAAGGTATAAAAAGAAAATAATATTCACAATTCTAGAATGCAAAAAAGCACAATTTGCCATATGAACCAGAAGGTTTTGCATTAAATGCTTAATACCTACAATCTTTAATATTATGCGATCCCCAGACTATTTGACATACCAAATTAAACCATTCTAGTGAAAACATCATAATAGGGCTGCAGTGGATCTGTATCTCCAATTAAGCAAATGAAAAAAATCCCTGCTACAAGCCTGGAAGCTCAGCTTGGTATACGAATGTTAAACTGGCTTATTACCTTTTTCATTTGTGCTCCAATATCAATAGAGAACTTGCAAGAGTTTCTTACACTACTTGTAAGCATTATTTTCTTCAACACATCAGTATGTGAATGCAATAATTGATTAATTCTAACTGAAAATAGACAAATAAATGTAATGTTATTTTTTTAAAAAGAGAGACTCCAGCTCTACTCCTTAAGATGATTTTACATAAAATCATATTAATAAATCTTATACCTACCAATATGAGATATAGATTCTTTTCGTACTGAATGCAGAACAAATCCAAGATAAAAGTTGTAACATTTTAAAGCTGTTTTTCAAATTAGAACTGTACTTCTCACGTCCCTACCATCCTTTTTTGCAGCCATCTCCATCTATTACCTACACAAAGTAAGCAAAGCTTCAGTTTACCAGGTTAACAACACAGAAGTTTTTCAGTTAACATCAGTAAAAGGGACTTCATACTCCCTTCTCCCTCAACCCTATTATAAAACCAGATGGCACTGAAATTTTAACTGTAAAATAAAAAACTAAATTGAATGCTTTTCAAAGGCTATGGTGGATTAAAAAAAAAAAACCCACAAAGTCTGTGCAGGCCTGAGTCTCAAGAGTCTAACTCAGGAAAGCAGAGGAATTCACATGGTTTGAGATGTCTCTGTCTCAGGTGTTCTACCAGCTCTCCTACCCCACTCCACAGATACTGGTCCTCAGCACTGTAGATCTGCACTTGTGAAATCCTTCAACTCACAGATACCTTAAGGCTACCTTAGCCTACATAAGTGAAGGTGGGTCCGTGCCAGTGTACTAAATCATGAACAGTTGTAACTGATGCAACAATCTGATCTGCCACAAACATTACAGAGGCAGGAATATCTAGACAGACCTGAATTATAGACTTCTAAGCCACAGTTTTATTTCCCAGAGATCATCTTGTCACAGCAGAGTTGTCCCCTTATGATATACTCAGAGACAGTAGTCACAGTCAGCAGAGCAGAGAATCATGTATCTACCTATTACTATGTACATACGTCAACCTGAGAGGTATTTCGTATCTCAATTTAACATGCTATGTAGTTGTATGAATAGTAGTAGAAATTGCATTGGAAGTATAGTGAATGACATTGGCAGCTCTGAAGTAAAAGGTAACAGAATATGTAGGATCTGTATGTCTCTGACTGATACATTATGATATATTACAATGCTGCTGACATGTCAAAAGAAGTGATTTAGTAGTCACCAGTTATTTCAATTTACTCTTTTTGCGGTTTTAATTAGTAAATGAGTCCCTCATGGTCAAATGATTAATTACACAATAATTCACTGGAATACCTTCTTTTCCTGTTTGACTGGAACACGCAGTATATAGAGAAACTGTTTGGAATATAGACTGACACTATAAATTATAGCAATACATTCACACTGCTTTAGTTAAGGCTGTGTCAGCAGTCCCATTAAGAGCTCCTGTTTTGAGGATAGTTAAAATTAGGTAGAGAAAGTTCATTCTAGGTTGCATTTTGGTATGTAGGAACTCAGCTAGGACATAAACTCTTTCCATCTATAAACCTATAGTTACATGTAGATATGATGAGAGTGAGGAAAAGTAAAGGAAGATGTAGATGTTGTTAAGGGGGTGGAAGGGAGAGGGCTGAATGTAAAGAATGAAAAAACACCTGCTGTTTGTTATATGTGATCATAAGTCACAATAGTACTTCTTAAATTTCATTTCTTCCCCCCAAGAGATCTCAACAGATAGTTGAAAATTATGGCGTTACACTTGACATGAGTATGAAACACCCCGTACAATGCTACTACCCAAAGTCACAGAGTGAGGAACAGAGCCCAGTTTTCCTTCCAAGTCCTGGCCACACTCTCTTCCTGTAGCTACTGCACAAACATCAGATTTTCCTTAAAGTAGACAGCAGACTCAATTTGGGAGACTTTCAAAATGGTATATGGATAGGCGTCTTCCAGCAACTAATAATGGGACTTAAATTATGAGTATGGTAATCAGAGCATGGTAAAAAAACTCCTTACACTATGAGTTTGTTAGATATGAAGTACCTCAAGGCTGAAAACTGCAGAGCTATAGGGGTGTGGCTCCAGAAATAAGTCTTTTACTTGAAGGTGTTTTAAGCTAATCCATTTGGCTTTCAGTTGACAAAGACTAGCTGGTTAGGTGTACTCATTGCAATGCTATTCCTCAGCTCCTGAACAGCTCCCACTTGAATAAAGTTTGTTCGATGGATCAAGATGTTTGTCAGGCAAAATAACCCAGTCTATCACAAACAGTCTGATTCAGTGGGGAAAATATAACAATATTTTTACCAATAAATTCAGAAAGTGTTAAACTTATTCTCTGCAAAGTTAAGATGATAATAGCAAGTATTCAGCATTCATAACCTTCCTACACCTTCATGTTTAACTTTAAGGACTACGAATAGCCCTGACAGTCAGCTGTGTGCATATGTAAGACAATGCTGAAAAAATTACATGTTCACAGTTGCCAAAACGTAAAAATTGAGCAGAATTACAGGGCTGAACAGTTCAGATTAGATGAATTAGATTTATTAAATAAAATGGTCCTAGCAGTAGTACAATACATGACACTAATAACAGAAAGATCACAATTTATTGGACAAAATTATTTTTATATCAACCTTGGGATCGTATACATATTAAATCGGTGAGAGGCAAGTTCCTACATCACTGTACATATTAAAGAGTTACAAGGCAGAAAAAAACTTCCAAGTTCTCAAGTATCATACATTACTATTTCCATAAGATAACACACTCATTCAATAAAATACATATTTATTCTTCCAAAGACTATATCTTCGTGATTCACAAAGAACTGAGAAACCTAGAACAGTAGTTTCCTTGAAGTCATAAAGCTGTCAAGATGGACAGCAGGAGGCTAATTTATATCATCTTAAACATTTGACTCAATACACATACTTTCCCTATCCTTTCCTCCAGGCAACAACCTGTTTCTTGTCATTGTGTCGAGAACACAATCTTCCTGAACGTAAGTGCTCTGAAACTGCATCTTACTTGTATGCATTATATGATACACATTCATGGTATCTAATTTGCTTAAAGCCACATTGCTGTTTGAAGCCTAGAGAAAGAAGAGTCACCTGAAAAAAGTGGGGTGAGGATGAGGAAGACAGGGCAGTAAAGCAAACTTTCAAGAAGACATGGTAGAACTCTATACAACTTCAGGGGATGAAAGCTGACAAATGAATAGCAGCTTTATGCAACTCTTAAGCCTTATTTAATCTACAAAGGATCTGTCAGATTGAATTTATAGTCATAAATGTGGATTTCTAAAAATTATAGTTGATGGAAATAAATCATGAAACAATTTAATTTACTGTATTATTTTACTTTTGCAATGGTTATATATTCTAAAGAGCAATTGGAACTTTGGCCAGCACTTTTAGCTTTATTTATAGATTGAAATAAACTTACTTACGTGAAGAAGTTTTATGATCCAAAAAAATAATAGGAAATGTTACCTTAGGGAAACTGTGCATGCAAGCACATATAAATGGAAATTGTACATGCAAGCCTACTACATCACCAAGACATGGTCTAACTGTGGAAGATGACTTATCTCCTAACTAAGGACAGTTGCATCAGTCACCATTCAGGTACCTTCCCGTATGAAAGAGACAGGGCTGCAAAATTAACAGACCAGTCCTGATTTTTGTTTTTCCAAGAATGACTCCTAGACCAGAGGCCTTAATTTGGAAATTGGTAATCATTTTTAAGTGAGCTGGGAAAGCTCACACTAAAAATTACAATTTCAGTATTGTTGATGCCATGTCAGAGCAGGCTTCAACACTTTCTCGCTCAGTCAAAGCAAATCCAAGGCAAACCAAGATTAGTCTAACAAGCTTTCCCCTAAGTCTTCCAAGATTTTGAACAGATAGCCACATTCACAGTAGAAACTCCTTTAACACTTATCTCCCTTCATAACAACTCAGCGTTCTCAGTACAGTGAATTCACTGAGTCCCACCTAACGTCAAACAATTACCAAACTTTATCTTTGTATGTACATCTGCACTGTCTGAGCTTCATGCAGAAGTTTAGGCCCTAAAATAACATCCCTGAGTTGAGGTTGCTTTGCCATTCTAGTGCCTTAGCTGATATTTGTGCAAGAATGCAAAAGCTATTAACCACATATTTGCCTAAACCTTTGATCTGTGATCTGTACGATTAGCCCTTCTGAAAATCTGGTGAGGGTGTTATAATTCAGCAAATTCAAAAAATGCTTAAGCAAACAACTATCATAGGCACAAGAGCAACGCCTTAGAAGTTAACTTCAGGTCTGTGAATCACCTCATTAAGAATATTTGTCTTCAAATGGTATTAACAGTAAATTTAGAAAAAACAGCCAATTTAGAAAAAGCTGTTAAGAATGTATTTAATTTTTATTATTTTTCATTTCATTCATGGAAGCTCTTAAGTGTTCTCCAAATTTTTATACTAATTGAATTATGAATAAATTCAATGAAGCATTTAAGCACACACATAAATCCTAAAATTAGTAACTCATAACATGGTAAATCTAAAGCAAGTAGTTTACAGTCTCAGCCTTACTGGGTTAAATGCTTTTATGAAAAAAATAATGTTTGAAATGTCAGATATTTTCCCCTTTTCTCTCAAACACCTGTATCTTTACATTGTGTTCAGTAATTGGAGTTCAACAGTTTTCTACAGGAGAGAGGAACAATACACCTTTCTCTTATCTTTTGGAATAGGAGAATCGATGAAGAGCAGTCTTACAGCAGTGCTTAGAGGGGAAAAACTAGAAATACATACTTAGGGGAAGAAAAGGAAAGAAGTGGATACATTTATTGCTGTGAATTTACAGTTTCAAAGATCAGGGTTTTTTTCCTATATTTTGCAACCTGAAAAATAAACACAACATGGTTATTTTACAAAAGACTGAAGTTATCCTTTTAGAATTCTTTTTTTAGTTATTTATTTATTTTTGTTGCAGTTCCAGTTTTTCACAACCTTTTTGGAGCTACCTTTTATTTTTTAGAACTCTTGTAACACAACCCATACTGGGTGTGCGTACAAAGAATTACAGGGTACCAAGTGCATTTAGCAACAGTTTAGTACCAGAAGCTACTAAAATATATTTAAATAAATGAATAAATAAATACACAACCAAAACTACATCACAACATCAAACCCCTAAACAAACAAACAAAAACCACACCAAAAATCCCACAGAAGAATAAGTATGCTTTCAATATGTTCTGCTAATCCCATTACAAGACAATAGCAACTAATGGAGCTGATCAGAAGACAACCCATTAATGAAACATATTAGTGCTCTCACTCTGGCTCCTAGTGGATAAAAGGTACATGGCACGCAAACCAAAGAGGACCACCTTGCTGGGGATCTAAGCCTTTAAACGTTCATGGCAGGCACAGATCCCAGCTCCTGTGGCAGATCTATACAGGTCACAGCTAGGAGTACGACTGCTGCTTAACTGCTCGAGCCATGCCTGTTTTGTGGCTACAGATGTAAATGGAGTAGTTTAGTTTACCTATCCAACACCTTTTAAGAATGCTTCACATGCAAATCTTAAAAATTATGGCAGCAGCAGAAGTGCCAGAAAATTCTATGGTAGAGAATGTAATCCATCAACTGAGATGGGACACTCATTCAAAACCTTTGAGTAATGTAATGTGAAACACCCCAGCTACAGATTTTAAGATATTTTCTGTGTAGAAGTGTGTGTTATTTCCTTCAGTTGAGGCTACTCTATTGAAACCTTTTCTGCACAAAATCTGTCTGCAATCATAAAGCAGCTAAAGATGGGCTATGGTGGTTTTATTTTTTTTCTAGCTGCTTAAAAGCAGAACAAAGAAACGACTCGTCAAAACTTAGTTACCAGTGATCAATAAAGAGCAGACAGAGATAAGTTTTCTTAATGGTTTCTTTTTTAAAGATGTGTATGATGCTGTATGCGCAGTAACAACTTCTTTAGGAACATCACAGCAAGAGACACTGGTTCATGTAAGGTTCACCTATTACACTGCCCTCCAGCCAGCTGGAGGCTAACCAGTCTGATAACCCTACACCACCACAGCACAGGCCCAATTATTTTTACATCAAGCAGCCTGATGTACTGCTCTGCCATCTACCAATCCCGT
>JBCJKH010042201.1:0-13103 GCA_039877255.1 Loriculus beryllinus
GGTTGGATGAAGCCTTGGGTGGCATGGTTTAGTGTGGGGTGTCCTTGCTTATGGCAGGGTGTTGGAACTAGATGATCATTAATGTCCCTTCCAATCCAAACCATTCTGTGATTTCTATGATTTTATGTATAACTTTCCTGTTTCATATATAAGTATCGACTCTATTTCAAAAGCACGGGGCATGAGCTGAACAAGGTTAAGACACAAGTTCATGTAATAAACACTTTTGAGACTGTCTAGAGACCTCAGCTGTGCTTTTGGGGGTTTTGACACTGTTGAGGGAGATAGGAAATGCTTGTGTACTGGAAATGCTAGCAAAAGTGAATGCACATGCAGCAGTCTGTCAGCCTCAGCATTAAAGTATATATATAAAAAAAGGATCAGATTCATTTCTCAGTTTATGAATATTCCAGTTACCGAGGTCAAGATACTACTTTCTTCTGCCAAGTAAGTTGCGGTACTGCAGCCTGTGTCACAAGAGCTGATTCACAGTTAACAACAGAATATGTTTTCATAAAACCTCCCATAAAAAGGCAATTCCTATGAAGTGATCGGATTCTGCATTTATGTAGGGGAGAGAGGGATTCCAAAGATTTGCATACATATAGCTACTGCCAAAGTAAATAATCCATTTACATTTTAAACTCCAGCTCCTCACTCTGTGCGTATCAGGTAACCTCTCACAGCTCTGAAATTACTCAGGGTTTCATGCCAAGGATTATGTTCAGTAATAACGATGCCAGGAAAAGTCACAAGCAATAGTGTACCAAGTCACCTTTAACATGCACTACAACTCTTTCCAGGACAAGTGAGTCTGCATCTGGTATATATACTAGAAAAGCCTAATTAGTCTAGACCCGGGGATTTAGAACTGATCCTGCTGTATATGCAGCTAGCCACCAAAGCTTTCCAATACAAGCACAGCCTGTTCAGATCTTCAAAATCATGGGTGACATTGTCTAGTGTGAGGTGTCCCTGCCCATGGCAGGGGGGTTGGAACTAGATGATCTTAAGGTCCTTTCCAACCCTAACTATTCTATGATTTATTCATTAACAATTTGGGGGTTTGCTAATCCAACATGAGAAGTGACAGATGTTCACAAAATAATGTCTGACAGCTGCAGCAGCTTTCTGATAAAACAGAGGTAGGTTTCTCTGGTTAATTGCCATTAGCATATCAAATGCAAAACAAGCAATACAATAAAAGGTGAAGTGTTAATAATTCATGTATTTTTAAATAAATCATGTCCCAGAACAACTAAAAAATTCTAACTGCCACTGGTAAACTCCCAATTCTGTTTAAGTATCAGTGTGTTTCTGCCTCCTCTCCCAAAAATCTACTATTACTAACACACTTACTCATATTTTTATTGTATATGATTTTTGGTTGAGCACCACCTTCTCTGAAATCTGCCTAGGACAAACCAAAACAAAATGTCTTTCCCTCCCTGTAAGTAAGTAGAGCTAAAGCTAAGCAATACTTCAGTGATTCCTGCAGCTCCTGGCACAGAGGGAGCAACCACCAAAGTTCAAGCTACTAACCATAACTACGTACATTGAAGGAAGTCATGTAGGCTGAATAACCCAGAAGGGATAACTTGTTTTTTCTGAAGTCTAGCTCCTCATTACCATGCACACCCACAACATAAACCCTAACCTCCAGCATCTTAATCTACACCTACACTACAATTATTCCTGAAATTATTCCACCATTCCATGGAAAGAACAGGAAATCACAGAATCATAGAATCAATTAGATTGGAAAATACTTTTAAGATCATCAAGTCAAACCATTACCCCATGACTGCCAATCTTTGTATCCAGCCTTGACCACACATAAAAATGAGCTCAAGATGGTATTAATTCATTCTCTTTCCTGAAAATATGATGACCAACATTTCAGACTGAAAACAAGGCCAGAAAAGTCAGCAGATTTATCTTTCTGCACAAAGAAAACTGATTGGTGAGGAATTTTCTCTCCCAAGTCAGCTAACTCCTGCATTTGTGATAGAGTCAGCATTACCAAAAGAAAAACAACACAGGGGAAGAAAGAGAGAAGGGCACATAAAGTGAGGCACAACTGCTGCACAAAAATACATCTATCCTAAAATGATCATGTGAAATATCTTCAAAACTAAAACTGCCTGAGAGGGGTATACACTGTTTCTCTGCAGCCTTTGGTAATTGCTTTCCAACACAGTGCATCTTCTAGATGATCACAAAACAAAACACAGAAAAATTCCTGTTAAGAGCTGGCACTCCTAATTAAGGCTAAGAAATATCACAAAAATTAAAATGTAATCATCAGTCTTTTGCTCCTTACATCAGCAAGATTAACCCCACATAAAACACGCTGAGTTCAGGGACTCTAACAATAAGGTTTCCTGGGAAAGGCCCTGGAAGCAGAAATATTTGGGCAGCATCTTTTTCAGATATATACATATACACACACATATATATATATTAATTTCATATATGTGAAATACATGTAAATTAATATTTTATATAATAATTTTATCTTTATACATTACATACACATACACATTGTATATATAAAATGTAAGGGTTAAGTATTTTATAAGTTATGCATCTTTTTTATTTTGAAGTTTAAGACAACCCCAACCTGTTACAGAGCTCAGTCATGCACTGAAACCCGAGCACTGGTAGCTAGTGAGTCAGTAAATTAACTCAAGTGAAAAGAAAAGAGGGTCAATTCCAATTCATCTCTCATCTACTTGCTGACCTTATCCTTATGACAACTATAAATTTAAATTATATTATCCTTGCAATCCTATTAAAGAAGAAGAATGCAATTTCACCAGTTCGACATTCAGATGCCCCAGGTCTTACAGCATAATCATTGAATTTCTATTTTGTACCAACTTCTTTTAGGCCATGTACATGGCGAGTGCAGTAGCTATATACTTCAGCAGGATTTCAGGAAGGACAGTTTGAAAAAGGCAGATGACAGACTGCTCTGAACTGCTCTCCTTAATAAATTTCAGCCCCTCAGCTGAAGGCAAAAGAATGGCAAAAGTCTATCTCAAGACACTGAAACTCAGTTACAATTCATTGATCTAGGCAGGATAGAAAAGTCCTGCTTTTAGAGTACTCCAAAGATAAAAGCCAGAGCTCGCTCTTGTTAAGATACACAAAAAGAACAAACAATAAAGGTAAGTTTAAAAAGCTCAAATGCACTCTTCATACTCATATTACAAGTTACCATGAGACGGAAGCTTTGACTTTCAATAGTTCCCCATCACTCTGCAAGTGCAAGCAACAGACACCAGTTCACAAACACCAGACATCAGTGTACACAGAACTGCCCAATGAATTTTAAGCAACCTACAAGTAACAAAAAGACAATTTTTCCATAGCACAGAAATGAGCTCACAGCATTTGCTCAGAGCCAGCAAACCAAACACAGGAAAACAAACCAGTTACAGGCTCACAGTTAAAAATAACCCGGGTTTTCTCCCATTGCCTTAAATTTCCTTAACCACTATATAATCTCTCATGATTGAAGAACCTGAGTCACCTCATGTTAATGTCACTCAAACATACCTGTGAAAAATTTCATGTCATCCTGAGCTTAACAACTGATCTGTTATTATGCTGAAGGTCCTCATTAAACATTCCCAAAGTAAGCCCTGGTCACTGAATCTGAAAAGATACTTTAGAAACTGGGAGAGCTTTGCGCCTCTTTGCAAATATGTTCACAGCTTCCAGCAACATATGGCACCTTTTCCTGTGAATCACAAATGCCCACCACATTTGAAGAAGGATGAAATTCTAAAGGAATTGATCAAAAGCACCAAAAATAATTACGAACATGAAAATCTGGGTCTGCTCTTGGAACAAATTTAGCAGATGTGACATTTGGAAATTAAACACCCATATTTCACTGCTTTTGTGGCAACACGGTTAGCCTAGTGTGCTGGTTTGGGGTGGAGTAATTTTCTTCACAGTAGCTACTATGAGGCTCTGTTTGGGATTTGTGCTGAGAACAGTGCCAATAGCACATGGATGTTTTAGTTACTGTTGAGCAGCGCTTACAGAGTCAAGGCCTTTTCTGCTCCTCACACCAACTAGTGAGTAGGCTGAGGGTGCACAAGAAGCTGGGAGGGGACACAACTGGGACAGCTTACCCCAACTGACCCAAGGGATATTCCAGACCATATGGCATCATGCTCAGCATATAAAGCCAGGGGAGAAGAAGCAAGGGGGGACACATTTGGAGTGAAGGCATTTGCCTTCTCAAATAAGTTACACATGATGCAGCCCTGCTTTCCTGGAGACGGCTGAACTTCCCAATAGGAAGTGGTAAACGAATTCCTGGTTTTGCTTTGCTTGTGTGCGTGGCTTTTGCTTTACCTGTTAAACTGTCTTTATCTCAACCCATGAGTTTTCTCACTTTTACTCTCCTGATTCTCTCCCCCATCCCACTGGGGGGTAGATGAGCAAGCAGCTGCATGGTGCTGAGCTGTCAGCTGGGGTTAAACCACAACACCAAACTTTTAATGAGCCTTCCTCCTTATCACCTCAAACTGGAACACCACCTCAAACTGGAAAACTCCCCTTTCTCTAGGCATGACACACTCCATTTCTTTACAACATACACTGTTTTCTGTGATCCTTCTCTCCAGGTATTGAGCTCTAGGTTACACCTCAGCACAACCACCCAAGTCCTCTCCAAACCCTACACACATTATCACTGAAGACTATTTGAAATATGTACAAGGAAAAGAACCATAATCGGATTTTAAAGTTGGAGTGTTCAATATAAACATTAACCTGCTGAATACGTACCTCTTTAGAACTTCTATGTGAATTTATATTTAATCTGGTTTTGATAAAAATACTTTAATGTAGATTTGAGCCTTCTTGCTGCAAAAATAAGAACTCATCTAGTTGAGAATATGTTTTTTAGAAGCACTGCATTTCTCAGATGAGTAACTGAGAAAAGCTAATAATTCTTTAGCTGTAAAAGCTTTATTTAGACACAGTTATATATGCATAAAAATTGCTTTTGCAAATTTTTGTGGATTTGACCTAGCTTCCTTACATTCTGATTTGACAGAAACAACAGTACAACTACTTATTCCTCCGGTTCAGATGTTACATTCTAAATTAATACCCCTTTATCTAAGTGGGTATCTTCAGAGGTACCACCAGGAACCTTGCAGCAAAGCCACTCCTTCAGAAGAGGGGGAATGTTGCAGCATTCTGTTCCTGAAGAAACCTACAGCAGAGGACAGAGGTGAGAAACTAGGAAGCACAGATGTCTACTGTCAGGGTAGCTCAACCCCTCTAGAGGCAGAGGCCAAGTGCCAGTTTCAGCACTATCACCCTGGACATGGTGGAAGCAGCTATAACTGGCTCAATGGTGCCCCAGCCCTGTCCGCAGGATCCTCTCACAGCAGCAGCCTGCAGCCAGAATGGCAGGGCTCCCCACCTCCCATCCAATCCCATCCTTCCCCCCGGACTCAGCCACAACCCCATCCAAGCAGAGACAAACCACTGGAAACACTGACTTCCAGTCTGTCATCTGCTTCAGCCAGCAAAACTCAGTCATCCTGAAGAGCCTCCTCTGTAAGTCCCTTCTTCACCCCAAGCAGAAAGTATCTTCTTAGGGATTTTTCTCATCAAACTGATAGAACAGATGCTCTATCAACTTGGTAGCCAATATCTTGCATCAGCAGAGAATGTGTCCTTTTCCAGATTCCCTCCTAATGCACAAAAATCATAAAGTAAACGAAAAATGACAGGCATAAAATCATAAAGTATAATAAGATCTGATCCAATCTACTTTACATCCTTCTTCAAAAAAAAACATCTGAGGAATTGCCTGGCATTGTAGATATTATGGTCAAGAAGTTCCAACACAAGAAAATATGACGCTAGGTGAAGGAAATCAGAGATGCCTGCACAGCCTCACAGGCAAGAAATCCATCTAACTGAAAACCCATAGAAAATGAGCAGGTGAGATCAGCTGTCAACTCCATCATTTACCACCTACCCCAACATTAGCACAGAACAGATGCCAATACATCTACATCTACCTATTTCAGAGACAACAGCATTTATGCTACATTAAGGTGAATACATGACAATAGCATTATTTGAAATACCTTTCACCTATTATTATAATAACTAAAGAAAAAATTGAAAACAACATGCCAACATTTGTGTTTCAATGGGATGCTCACACTGGACAGACTCAACCTAAAATGACAGTTCAATTCTCCAATGTTTTCCACAAGAAGAATATTTCTCGTACCACTATTTGTTACTTTTTTGAATTTACCCAGTAAATATTCCATTATAGCAATATTCCATTATCGCTGTCTTAATCATTAGCAGCTTTTCTACATTACATCATTAAATGGTTTAGAAGAGTATTACTGGTCATAAGTGCCTAAAAAGTGACCAAAGGTAAAATAAAATATGAAGATGTTATTTTTCCAAACATAAAAGATTAGCAGTAACACAAACGTCAAGACTGATTAGGTTCAATGACCCACTGAAAAATTCAGCTGTACTAAAAAGAATAACACACTTACTGAAAACAGAGAAAAGTCAAAGTAATTTATGCTTTAAATTTCCTGCATTAAAAACGGATTGTGCAAGTAGAGTCAGAAGAACAAAACTGGCTAACAAAAACATTTCCTTGGCTTAGAGCAAATACTGATCTTGAAAGCAAAAAGAGAAAAATCACCTGCAGACGGGGTTCATAAAACTTCTCCCTTTGCTTTAGGGCTTGCCCTATTAAACTAATCATAATATTTGAAGCAGCAAGGAGCAGAAATTTGACTCATGTTCAGTCAGTCAAAATACTCAACCTTCAACTCCCACATCGTGTTTTCCATACCTAAGCAACTATAGGGTACCTTCCAAATTGCTCACAACATTTGATAACATTCTGTAACAAAGTGTCCCTGGGCTAAATGCTACCTTAATTTGCATTTGCACATTGCATTTCCAATTTATTTCATATCTTATATTCACCTCCTCCATAACAGTATCACATTTTCTTCTCACATTCTTCTGTGTGCTAAAATAAAGTCTCTTTTGCAGGCCAAAAGAATATATGTTGGAATATCTTTATTCTTGGCTGTTGTGCTCTTTATGTCCTGCTGTTTTTATTTTTCAGTTCCATACCCACCTCTTCAATGCAACATGAACAAATGAGTTAAACCACTGGAAAAAGTTACTAGTGGTGGTGGGCTTTGAATCTCTTCATGTCTCCAAATCTAGACAGGATGCTTAAACAAAATTCAATTTCTGCATTCAATGAAGGCGTGACAAAGTAAAATAATAGGGTTATAATATTCAGGGAAGTCAGACCAGATGACCGCTTCCCTTTTCACCTACCAAATGCAACTACTGTAGCAGTGAAAAGCTACAGGAAAAGAGATCATATACTAGTTTATCACATAGTGATCACAAACTAGTTGCGTGGTCACTATTCAAAACTGTGGTATTGAGCAACACACTAACACATGTTCAAAAAACAACGCAAAAAAAGGTGGTGCAAGTTTTCATGAAATATGATGTTAAGAGAGACAGGAACCTGCTGACAGTATCCTACAGGGTCCTCAAGGATCAGGTTGGAAAGATGACTCATGCACTTGTCACCCCCGTACAAAACAATCACCTTTCAGCTCTGGTCTCTCACTTCATCCTCCATTCTGCCTTCAATCCCCTCATGACATCAGTCCAAATAGCTTCTGTCACAGCTACTCACAAAGCTTCCTTTCACAATGCGCTTCCTTCCAACACTGTTTCTAAACTGGTCTAAGAGCTGCAAGTTCCAAAAACTCCCATGAAAAATTTGTGTCTTAAAGCTGGAAATGAGTATTTCTTTTTTGTCCAAAAAAATCAAAATACAGTTTGCAGCAATGCTCACTGACTTACCACAGTCTCTCACTGATAGCACCTTTTGATTTCTGCTAGTGGTCGTTATTTTCTTGTCACCGCGTCATTCTGACATGTAGAATACATATAAATGTATTTCAGATGATACACATACTTTCAAAAACCTTCAGCTTTTTGTGACCACCATACAAATGAATACATAAACAAGTTATTTATAGTTTTCACATAACATTGCTGGGGAAGCTATTGGCACAAAAGCTAGAGAAAGTAACAAATTACCATAACCACAGCTGTTAAATCCAAAATAAAACCACTTAGTATTTTATACGAGACCCTAACACTGCTCCAGATAGCTATGAAAACAAACACTCAAAATTTTAACTTCATTCTGCAAATATACTTCTCATATCCAAGTCAAGTGAGTCCCATATCCTATTCAATTGAGTCTCAAATTTCAACCTGAAGTGAAAACCTCCAGAAACAAGATATCAGAAAACGCAGAGAAGACTTGTCTTACAAATACCATACTCATTTGTGAGGCAGGACATGTAAACCTTCACAGAACTCCTTAGAAGTTGTCCTCTTCTCATGCTCAATCTCACACCAACTAAACATCACAGGAAAAGTTCAGAGAGCTTTATTCCTTGGCAGAGATGATGTAGTTCTTGGTCAGCATGCAATTCCCAAAACACATGAGCATGTTAAGGAATTACCTATTTCAGCAAGCTGAAAGCAGTGATTTCCCATGGCTGGAATATGACAGAATCCTGCAGAACATGTGCCTACTGTATTACAACTCTGTGAACAGCTATGGCTGAAGGACATTCCAGCTTTCAGTGTATCTTAATGTAAACAAGCTTAAGATGGAAAGGCTTAACACAGCTGTTAATATGCATTTCAGTATTACAAGCTTGTTTTTCTATTACCCTTTGTTTAAAAAAATATTTATAAAGTTAAAGAATGGCACTGGGATTTGTGACCTCACCCAAAAACATCCAGCCCTGCACTTTCTGGGTATAAAGAAGCCAAATGCAAGAACATCACCCAGAAGTACAAATCAACAAAGCTCAGATTAGTACTGTATATATGGAGGAAGAGGGATGACTGCAAGAATAGTATTTCTCAAAAATTATGAGGTTTATGCACTATTTCTCCACCAAGGCAGCAAGAGACCTATGGAGAGAGAAATACACGCTGACATTTTATGCTCTGCAAGACCCTTGTGTTGTGAACCTGGTGGAAAGCTGCCATCACAGAGCTGGTGTTTTGAGCTCTCTAGCACTGACTCAGAATAAAGAAGTGTCAATGTAAAAAAAATAAAACATTAACTAATACTAAATTTGCTCAATGGAGAGATTACGGAAACAAGGAAGGCATTTTCAGCAACTCCAGTTTAAAATGAACAGTTGCAGTACTAGCTATTATTTCAAACAGATATTAGTTCATATTTTCCTCCCAGCATGCCCACAAGTAAGATGAGCACAGAACACACTCCTCCTTTTCCACACTGCTAGCAGATAAAACTGATTTTAAAATCACAGTACTAGCGAGGCTGGCTTTCCTCCTCCAACTGCTACCTGCAGTGTCTGTCTGCAGGAAACAGCCAGTATTACCACAGAAAAATACCATGACACACAGTTTTAAATAATGCTTTGCGGTCTTGGTCACAAAGGGGACAGACTTCAGAGAAATTATACTGCCATTCAGCTCTTCACAGTTACCTATAAACTATAAACCTATAGTTTACAGCTCCTCACAGTTACCTATAAGCCTATAAACAGGACACCAACACTTCTTCTCATCTGTACGCTTTTCTGAGGGATTTACTAATGCACCCCCATTTTCTTCAGACATGTTTGCCAGACATCTCACTTCTCAAGCACAAACCTATTGCTTCACAGGGGTCTGTACAGAACATACAAGGCCATGAGGAACAGGCAAAACAGTCTACCTTGGTCTGGGGAGCCTCAACTAGATCAAGACTTCTTGCAGGAGAAAACACTCACAGCTCAGGCAAAGCAGAGGACAACCCTGCACTGAAATAAGCAGAGAGCTACCACAGGGATAGCGTGATATACGTAAGGAAGGATTGAAAGACCTCTAAGACTTCCCCACCAAGCTGACCCAAAGAGATTTATCCTTCATTTAGCTTTAACTGAAATAAAGCCAGCAGCGATAGCCTTAAGTGTTTTAATTTCCTTTCATTCATTCAAAGCCAAGCTCCTTTAACGAGATTTTTATCCCCAGAGGCAGTAGCTGTTTCTTTATCCAAGATGGAGAGCAGAGAGCCCAGCCAGCCAGCCCTCCCAGCTTTTCCTGCCAACACTACAACTCTTCACTGTTGAGACAAATCAAAGTCTCATGGAAACAAGGAGCATCAGCTCCATGCGACCAAGCGGATCTGTGACCTCTGGCCTCCTCCTGGTCAGTTGGCAGGTCACTATTTGGAATCAATGTGCCCCACACATTCTTCCTTTTTAAAGTACTCATTAAATTACATTTTGCACATTAGTGATACAGTAATGGATTACTTGGGGACTCATTTCAGACAACAGCTGATGTATCATCATCAAAACCACACCATTTTTTCCAGAATTATCAAATTATTCCAGCTGAAAATTACACAGCTCAGATACAAATTCAGAAATCTGCCCCAAAATATTGTTTAAAATGGACATGGGTAGTTTGTTAAAGCAATGCTTACAGTAACAGATGTCTGTATCAGAGAAGACATCCACATGTAAAATAAAGAATAATTCTCATAATTTTAACTAAACACTGTGCTGACAGTAGTTAGGAGACTGGATATGCATTTGCCTGTTGGTCTGCTTTATTACTATTTTAGGAAACAGCATTTCCTTTAAAAATCAGTGCTGTATAACTTCTAGTAGCATTTCACAATTTTAGCACTCAACTTCTAGAAAATCACTTATGCACAACTGTCATAAAGACTTCCCACACCATCACTCAGCAAGTATCCACGCACTGATGATCTTAAAGGAAACTGTGGCATTTTAGAATTTACAAATCCACAGAATATTAATTACAGCTAGGCAGTTTTAATGCAGAGTATTTGGCTCACTTACCCTCATCTATGAAATTGCTGCCATTTATTAAACCAGGCTATAAATCAGTGATTAAGAACAAAACTGAGAGTGTTACTGCAGGTTTGAGTAACCTACCAGAAGTATTTAACAAATTATATTTTAGCAAATCATTTCATATCATGTAGTACCCTAATATTTCTTGATACAAGACCATGCATCACTCTCCGTCTATCTAGTGACAAGACAAAGCATGCCTCATTGCAACCAGAATTCATAAGATGCTGAAACCTGAGCATGTAAGTAATAGCTTAACCTGCTCACATCACTTTGTACTGCACAAACCATCAAACCCCCAGAAAACCACATCACTAAAAACAAGGGGTTCAAAACTTGCATTGTTAAACATGAGTTTCGAAGTACTTCACTGAATTTAGCCAAAGAAACACTTTGCAAAATAGCTTCCTCTGATTAGGACAGCAAACAATGAGATACTTCAGCAGGTTCCGCAGAGCAAAGACAACTTGCAAGGCTGCTTCAGATGGCATATGGAATTAAGGATTCTTTTTCAACCCACAGCTTCGGTAACTGAAATAAAAAGGTGGCACTGCTTAGATCAGGAGCTTGCTACGGTAGCTACTAAGTTGTGAAGACAAGCAGACCATTACAGCCAGCTGGAAAAGCCACTCACTGACTTGTGAACAATTCCAATCAGACCTGGGGAAGGAAGCCTTTTGTGGCTCAAAAGTACTTTTCAGAGAACTGTAACAAAAACACTCAAAGCAATCCCCTAAACATCAGCTGTCTTTCTGTACAAGATTCTTATATACAGAAGAAACAAAACCCCACAAGATTGACCGTGGGCATCAAAAACACCACAGCTCACTATGTTTCAAAAGCACCCTGAAATGTAAAATTTGCACAGAAGCAAACCCCAGCATATCAGAATTCTGTACTCCATAGCTTACAATACAGAAAACTAAGATCTGTGGTAAGGGCAGACACTTAAATGAAATTCCCAAATAATAATTTCTATCCAAATTCTAAACACAAGTCAAATATTTATGACAATTTTAAGCTGCACACATATTTTTAAGAGATACACAGCACCCACTTATTTTAAATATACAGCTTATAAGTAACTTAGACTTTTAATCCTATAGATTTTCATATTTTCATTAACATCATAGAGATCGGCACAAATATCCTTAAAGGTGGAAGAAGCCTAAATATTTACAGTGAAATTTTCATAAACCACAGAAGTATTAAGTTGCTAAAAAAATTAACTGAAATAGACATCCTCAGAGAGAATCTTGAAGACGGACATGGAGCAGACAGAACAATGCTAAAGCAGCTAACCCGAAAGAGCAATGAAGAAAGATTAAAACAATAAGTGATCTACAGATCTGCAGTTTAATGTGGATTACAGGTTTTTACATAGGACTCTCTGAAAAGCTTCTGTTACACAGTTTCATCTAGCAAGCAAGTCATGAATGTTCTGCTTAAAAATAATAAAGCCAGGGGAATAAACAACCCTTCAAATCTGCAGAGTAAAAACTGTCCAAGAACACAAAGAAATGTGTTTTGCTCTGTCCTTTATGTAGCTTACAGAAGTACTCCTGATTGACAAGAATTTTTGAAGTTACACAGACCATATAACTGCACATCATAGGCATTCTTAAAAAGAGACTTTGGTTGTATTTAAGTTACTGAAATTCCATGCTAAGGAAATATGATTCCTTTAAAATTTTCCATCCACTTTGTGGAATGCATTCTGTGTTGGCTGCTGTGCATTAAGAGGCTCATTTCCATTCATGGCTGATAAAAGACATTTTTTCATAACACTCAATTCTTGAAGCACTTTGGCTAATATCCAAATGTAGGCCTACTTCACTTGTATGCAAATACTTTGTGCTTCATATAAATCATTACTTGCTGTATTTCAACTAGAAATACATAAGCACAATGTTACTAGGCTGAGAACCTAAGGCACTTGCATTCTGTAGAAAGGAGAATTTATGGTATATAATGCATCACAGTACTGACTTTAAGTTAACGTAAAAATAAATAACTTCTTTATTTTCCCTGCCAGAATGCTAGCTTTGCAACATGTCTCCAAAGAATTATGCTCTTCTTATAGCTAGCAGAGCAGCTATAGCTGCCCAGAGCAGCTTTCTTCTC
>JBCJKH010042205.1:1616-13359 GCA_039877255.1 Loriculus beryllinus
GGTGTAACATTTATTTACTCCATGGCTGTTGCACCATGGAAACAAGGTAGCGTCAGACAGACTTCCCTGGAATGCTTTCCAGACCTGCAAGATTCCTGCCACTTGGCAAGTATTTCAGAGTCTACTCACACTATGACAATTTGACCTAGGAAACACTAAAGTAAAAGTTCAGGATGGAATGAGGAAATGACATACTGAAGCTGATTTTGTACTAAACAAAAGACACCTCACTGAAATTAGGAGTGAGAATTGGATTTCCCAGCACCGCTTCCAGCCCAATTTAAGTCATATGCCTACTGACCCTGAAAATTTAGCTAAACCCCATGTAAATGCTGGGATGTTTTGAAGACTGCTGAAAAACTTCAACACAAATTTAAATCTGAGGAAAATCACAGTACTATCCCATTGACTGACGTCAGATAGGTGACTGCGACATTTAGCAAACTAATTACCCATGCTCAGAACATTTCCCTGATTCATTCTATTGTCCTCTGATCACAAGAAGAGAACAAACTTTCACAAATGGGATTAAGAGATCCAAACATATGCCATATGTTTAACTTAGCTATTAATCCAATTTTAACTCTTGCTATTTATATGCTAAATGGAAGATCAACTTTTGATCTTCCACAGCTTGCTACCTACCATATGGACATATTCTCCATTTAAAAAAAAAAAAAAAACAAAAAAAAAAAAAACCAAAAACCAAAAATCCCAGCCTGTTACTCAACTAAACTCAAAAGGCTTCAGAGTAGCATTTGCTAGACAAGAGTCTGCATAAGACACACAAACTCCATGTTGAATTTCACAGCAGCTAGTTCCAACATCTTGCCTGCTAATGAACAGTAATCATTTCATGGATTTATATGGCAGAAATCATGTTTACTATATAGCTTCAACAAACTGCAATGGGGTTAAACCAAAATAAATCTTAAGGGTAACAACTGTCCCTGGTCCTTTTACGCTGAAAGTTATTGAATAGTAGCATTAAAAAGCCAATCCTTCCTGCTAACCCTGCTGTAGTGATCAGGTAGAAGTACTGGTAGTTCTGGAATGACACATTTTGGGAACATCTTGGAGGGAAGCCAAATACCACTTCTTGTATTATCAGCATGCTAATAGCATTAAGCATACTATATAATAATACATGACGATGGTACACAATTATCCAGAAAATATTTTTATGTTTAAATAACCTCACAATTATGTTTAAATAAACCTCACGGTTTATTTTAATTTTGAGAAGTAAGCTTCATCTGAAGCTTTTCCCTGAAAACTACTGGAGAAAGTAAAAAGAAAGGTTTACAAACTTATAAAGGAAGGCTTTCCTAAACAGAACCCATGTGAATAGTAAGAATTAAACTACAGCAGCCTGTACGAGAGGAAAAAAATGCATAAGCATATCTGTGTGTAAACTTTCTATTTCACTAATTTGCTAATTTATTAATTTATTATTATTAAATTATTATTAATTTATTCAGCAGAGATTTGAAGTAACCAATGTTGAAAGCAACAATTATTTTAAACATCTTGTTTTCATACTCTTGTACTACTTATTCGTTGCCAATGGATTTTTTCCTTTGTTTAAAACAAGCCCGTATGAGCAGCTTCACTGCTAGCTAAAGGGACAGCAGTCATGCAAAATACAGGTTGAAGCATACACCAAGGTTTAGGAAAAAATTCAGTGTGAACGCTATGATGCATTGTGTAATTACAGAATGCACTAACAATTTTAACTCATTCCAAGTTAGCGCACAGGACTTCCTAGCTGCAAACTTCAATGGACATCTTGCAGAAAAAGATGTTGCAGCATGTACTGCAAACCAACAAAGTATAAAAACACAATCCTGAATAGAAATACATCTAATTCAGAATAACACATCTACTTTGCATTAGCTGTTCCAGAGTAAAATTCACTTTCTTTTGAAATAACAGCTCCATTCAGAAACTGCTAATGCAGACTCTTTTCATCACTAATATTTTTTGAGGCATTTCCCTTTGTGGCACTTACTGCTTGTATTAATCTATGTGAAACTATGCAAGTTCTAATTACCAGCACTTTCCTATGTTTCTTGATTGAGCAGCATACAGGAAAGAAAGAAAAAAAAAAAAGGGGGGGGGGGGTTGGGGGGTAGTTCATACAGTTATGGATTAACAGACAAAAAATCTGCATTTTTTTGGGACACTTAGCATGAAGGTCATACCAGGGACAAAAATCACCTGTGGATAAGCTCACTGTAATCCAAAAGCAGACATCTGATACTGACAAGGAAAGATTAGAAACCTTACACGTGCTACATATCTATCAACTCCCTTTTCACAGATAAATGTAGGCTCCAGCCTACAACGCTGTCAATCTGCACCTGCGGTAAGTATTAAATACTTTGCAACACAACTTGCTACTTGCATTTCAAAGCATCATAAGCCTTCTTTGCTCTTTATTTTAGTAAGCCGTTAGCAAAAGTCAGCATATCAAAATGCTATCTTGGCATTTCTTCTTGTAAATTCAATAGTAACCAGTGAAGGTCACCGTGTTCTCAAAATGCTTTCGACACCAGCTGATGACAAGTTTTATTGAGTAGTAAAGGCACCCTGTGTTGCTATTACCATTCCTGACTCTTCTGCCAATCCACTTAAGCCTCTTCCCTTCAACCTCAGTACTGAACCCTGCCACGTAAAGAGAAGACAGTTGCCTTTTGGCATACCACATCACGGAGGTCTTGTGGCCCTGAGTTTGGCATGATGGTATTTTTTTTCTCCACCATAGACTCAGTAATAAGCTAAATGCCAATTCGGTTTCTATTTTTTTAACATATCAGAACACTGTGTTACACTCTGTGAACTATTTAATTTTTTATAATCAATGTTTCTCAAGAGTTCCATATTTGTTTTAATACAAGTCTGCAGGAAAACAGGAATAAAACCACCTTAAGTTTACACTGCTTTCTAAAATACTTAACCTCTGCTCCAGCTATTTTCTAAATAAAGAAGAAATTGACTGGAACACTGATCAAAGGCTTTGATATACATATATTTTTAGAAAAGTTACTTTATACTTCACACACCTTTTTTTCAGTGTTTCAAAGTTCTCTTTTACCCCCCCCCCCATTCTGCAATACTTGTCACAATTTGCCTACAACTTCTAGTTTCTTGCCTCCAACTACTAGCTTATTTTCTAACTTATGAACTCATTTCTTCACATTTAAACACAAAGCACTCAAAGCAATTATAATCATGGCCCTCTCTCTGCCAAAAAACACCACCAAAATAACGCCTGTACACTCAGTAGGAGGTACTGAAAAGTGTTTTCCAGGTTTAGGAACCTACAATTTGATAACGTACCTTTTCAGATATTGTACATAAATCACCACTGTAGAAATTAGGTACTTCAACGGTTACGCACCAAGTTACATGTCCTGTATTAAGCATTACCACATTCTTAATGCAGTCATTGTAAACCAGCTGAAGGCCATGATTTTGCAGAACTTACAGGCAGTCTTTAAATCTGACATTACGTAAATGACCAACTAAACCCACTGCATTAATGATTACTTTGATACCTCATTGTCAATTAATTGGAGTTCACTAAATATCATGAAAATAAAATATTTGTATCAAAAAAGAGGATGAAGGTGCTGAAATGCAAGCACTACAGTGTCAGAGACATACCAAGAAAGCTTGCGCAGTAACTGGAAGCACTGCGTTGAAGCCAGTTACAGAAACTGCAGGTTCGCTGCTTCACTCAGCGTGCAAATATATTGAACTAGTGTACTAAAAGCTAGGCTACTGAATTAGTATTGTGTTGAACTGGCATATTAAAAAGCCTATGGATATATACGGTACATGAATTGAGACAGACATCAAATGACAAAAAGCCACACAACCGGCAGTCATGATACAGATGCCAGGTATCTAGTGGGATATTATAAGGTAAAAGCAGTAGCTTTGAAAGTAAGACATGAAACCAAACTTGATTCCACAGCAGTCAGAAACATTATAATAAGAATTACAGACACATGACAGAATAAAACAAACAAACAGTAATACAAACACACAAAAGCCAAATCTAGAGGTTGACAACCACATAAAGTTTTAAGTACGGAAATAGTACTGATTGTATAGAGCTCACTAAACAAAGGAGTTGTGTGCAGGAAGAAACAATGACTTTGGAATACCTCTTTGACTACAGAGAGGTCCTGAGATAAAAAAAATCAAAAGTGAACATCAGAAGTACATGGAGAGGATATCTGAGCACATCCTGTAGGGCACAGCTCAGTCTCTTTCATTTGGTCACGCTTTCGTATTTTTTTCAGTAACCAATTCTACACGCAAAGACAAAAAAACCCCAACGAGCTCATCTTAAATCGCACTTCTCGTAAGAAACCTTTAGAACAGCTATTTATATGACTGCTACTTTCTATGAATCCCTGAAGAACATCAATTCACAGTAATACTCAACATGTAAATTATTAGCTACATTTGAATTGTTGGCAGTCAAGTCTTAGACTATTCCTATAAACAATGTCCATCTTTCCAAGTCTTTAAACCTCATTTTCTTATCTCACAAACCCCATAAAATTCTCCTAGAAAGCCCACTATATCACAACTAAAATCCAGCTTAATGCCAACACTGTAAAATTAGGATTTTACACCATTTCATAACCTGCTCATGGCATGGGGGCTGGAACTAGATTATTTTATGGTCCTTTCCAACCCTAACCATTCTATGATTCTATTAATGCTTTTTGTGGTTTACTTCTTGTTACTCTTTGTTCCTGTGCCCACATCAGTGTTGAGATGTATTCACATATCCTCCACAATGCCAAATATATTACAGAAATAAAACAAAAGGTCTTGAAATATTTTTAAAACAACTGCTGAACTGTGACAAATTCTGAACTCTTTATTAGCTTATCATGACCCACAAGCAAAAAGAGCAAGAAGTTTTACTGAGTACATGGCCTATTGACCTACGCAGCCCACAACACTGCCCCCATCCTCTCCTCTCCCCCTTCACTCCTTCCTATAGTTAATCTCCAAATCCCAGGAAGCAGTTTGACAGAGAAAAAGAGCATTCAGCTGTATATTTAACACTGTATATTTAAAGAGCACATACTGATGTTTCCTATATTTCCTAGTATTTTATTGGGGTTTGTTTGGTGGTTTTTTTTTTTGGAAGAGGATGCTTTTTTAAAAATAACTTCAAACACCAAACTATTTCTGAAACTTGTAAGATTACCAAAATATGTAATAAAAACATTCCCTAAAGAAACCAGGGATGGGGGAGGATGATATTAAGCCACTTTGCTTAACAATGCTGAATAAAACAGCCCGCAGATGTCCTCCTGCTGTGAGCATCTATTATTAACAAGCACATTGTTAGGGCACTGCACTGACTGGAGCCCAACAGCCCAAACAGATGCACCAGCAAGCAAAGTGTAATTTTCTAGAAGCACTTTGCTTCTAATAGACAAAATGTAACAATGGGAGTGAAACACAGAGGCTTGGGAAAATAACAGGAAAGGGAAGGCCAGGCAAGTTAACCACTGTTCCAGGTGGTACACTGCAATTTGTAAATAATTTCTAAACCCAAAGTTTTTGGAAGCTCCTGTTCACAGGAATATCTAAGACATAGGATAACCATGCTTTTTCTCCAAAACCACAACTTCTCAGTACAGAATCACAAGTATGGTAGATTCCAAAAATAACTGTGCAACAGAATCCCATTAGCCAATCTCAACTATTTCTCAATTCTGATGTGTAAAAAAGCCCCACATACCATAGATTACAAAAATAACTTTACCAAGTGATTCAGGTATAGAAAAAGAAAATCTCTGCAGTCTGTAAAAAGCTATTTCCTTCTCCTTTGCAGATCAGAATTTAAGTATTCCAATCAATGGCATAAATGTATAAATGCAGTAAATGTGAAAAGTCTACAAAATTTTAGCTATAATTTCTCACGAAGTATTATCTTGAAGCCAGCTCTGAAATGGCTACATCCCTTTCATCATCAGATATCCCTTTAAAGATGTAGTTCACTTTCTTACTAATTAATATATGGCCTTTGACCTGTCTTTCTCCAACCAATCCTCTTTTCTCAGGGAAAAAAAAAAAATAGGGAAAAAACAAAGAAAAGGGGAAAAAGTAGCATGTCACACAACAAAAATTAGAAAAATCTTGTGATGCTGCATCCCTAACATGTTAATTTCAGCTAACACTTCTGAAATGTTGGGCTTTATTTTTCATTTTTTTGGTCTGACATAATAAATTTAAACTTTGCTGGCTTCAACAAATAATTAAATTTTCAAAAAGTACAGGTAATTAAGGCTACCAAAAATTGAGTAAGAAGTCAGCAATTACAGACTGCATGTATTTTACTAGATCTGCAAGGGACTCTAATTAAACACATATTAATTGCTCTAATCTTCTTAGGCAAGTAATAAATTGGAAGAGCTGATTAATGCACTGGATTTAGTTCAGCTTGTTAAATCTGACACCCTGGCAAAGGAAGACTATCTTGAAAAGCTCTTTTAGCTAAGTAATTGGAATTTTACTCTCAGTAATTTGCTGTTCTATAATAAGAGTTATTTAGTGTATTGACTCTTCATCAGTTCTTTTAAAATACGTTATATTTAAACAATACCATCACGCTGCTCACAGAGATTATGAAAAATTATGAACTCTGACCTTTACTGTCCATCAAAAGTCACTTTCACTCTGAACACAAATTAGTGTCTGTCCTTGTAGGCTATAAATCCTAATTAACTTTAATTCTAGAAGCTGCTAATAACATTTTATAAAGTCCACACGGATACAATAAGTCCTCCATACAATTCATAAAGCCAGCAACTAAACCAGTTTTCAGTATTAAATAACTGTTGATGACTGATGGAATACAATTAAACATCATTCTCCAATGAGCCTCAATTTCTCCTCTTCTTTTTACCTATTTGCTCATACATTTCTATACATACATTTCCAAGTACTCAGTCACCTGGCAAGGGATTGAAACTTTTTTGTGACTATAATAAAGCAGTATGAGCCACAAAAAGCAAAACAAAATATTAAAAGTTTGAAAACCTGCAGGTAGGGATTTTAAAGGTCTGATTTCTCTCCAACATTGTTACTACTCCCAGCTGATAACACGAAGACGGACCAAGCTTCACTTAAAAATAAGCAGAAGCAGATGAAAAGAAAAATGTCCCGTTATGAAAGAACCCAGTAAATACAGAATAGGGCAACAGAATTTTTTACATTTGAAAAATATTTTGAAGTATTCCATGAAACTTGAACAGCTCCTCACATGTCCTAGAAATCGTGGAATTGTATAAAGCTTTTCCTATGATGTATCTCAGAAAGTCATATACATGTTCCAAATCAAGTTCAGCCTGAAAAGAAATCCTAAATATGTAAAAATCTCACTGCCTTCAGATTTTTATTCTGCATTCCTCAGAGCTGACATTTCGTATTTCTGTTCTACAGCCTATAAGCTTCAGTCTCTACATCTAAAATCTGTTACTCTTCTGTCAGCAAAACCTAGTGCTCATACATCCTGAGAATCACTGTCACAGTCAACCTCAAACTTATCCTTTGTTCCTTATGTGAAATGTAGTATCAACTAAGGAATTAGCTGAACATTCCTTTTAAGCAGCAAAATGGTTTGCACAAGTGAGCTATAATGCTCATTATAAGCAAATACCAAAAAGCTGATCAGATAATTCTATGGGACTGATAAGTTAAGAAAAATTAAACATGAAGGTACCTCAAAGAACTTCAATTACACTTGAAGGTCTCTCAAATATTTCCTACCAATTTTCCATGGTGCAGTACAGGATATAATTTACTGCTTATCATTAGATAAACCAGTGGCAACTTAAACTCGCAACCTCAGTAGTCTTATGAAGGAAATAGTACCTTACCTTCAGGATAATGAGTTTAAACAAGTGCTAGTCATATTCTTCTTCCACCATTTGTGTATTACTTTCAAGAAAAGGGTTTGGCTTGTGCCTGAGGCTCCTATGTACTATTACAAGAAGTCATAAGTAGCAAACCAAGTCCAATTATTTTCCAGTTAATGACACTGACCATTTGAAGATCTGTTAAGACTGGCTATCTGTAGGCAGGTTACGGCAAGAAATTCCATACCTGAACTTGAAGTCTCTAATACAGAGACCTCCAAGGCTTATAAAAAAAGACACTCACATGACAAGAAAAGCCCTAAACTTCAGAATTTATATAACTGAAAGCAAAAAAGAACTGGAATTCTAAAACTCTTGACTTCCGAAGCACAGTGTCAGTTCAGCACTGCTGAACATCAACTTTAGTCTGAAATATGACAAATATTCTGTTTGCAACTTGCCTCTACGCACACAAGCTCCATTTCATTGCCTGAAAAGACATAAGACAGCTTTATCAGTGGCAGAATACAGTTTGTCACGATTCAGTAAAGCACAGGGAAAGCCACTGAATGTTATTCAGTTAAGTGAGAAGTCAAAGAAAGTGAACAGTGACAGTTACAAAACCCATGATGAAAGGAAAAGATTCAGACCACAGGATGTGCTTAAGCTGTCAAGAGCAAAAAGCCAGTGACTACAACTTCTGATCCAGAACATGGTGGGTTCTGCCTCACTTCAAAGAACCGCAGAATAACTGGAAAAGCAGAATACTGACAGAAGTTCATACCTCTTCATATGGTTTGTTCACAATTTTATAAACACACGAAAAAAAAAAACCTAAACCCAAATTAAATTGTGGAAATGAAAAGATTTTAGACTAGATAGAGCGATAAGCTAAATTCCCAAATTCTGGGAAGCAGACAATGACATTTACTACCAAAGCATTTATTACTTCATCTATTAATGTTTAGTTTCAGTGCAAAGGACTACAACATTTTCTGGTACACTGAAATCCCATTCAAAGCTAGTATCTGCATTTTGTGAAGCAGATCTCAAGAAGGTAAAGGACCTTGTTTTCTCCTCTACAGACCTAACAAAAAAAAACACAGCCCCAAAACATTGGTTTCTTGTGACAAAAATAATTCTCCATTTATCTTCTCAGGACTTTTCTACCATCTTTCTCCATATTTCTGCAGGCAACATAAAACTTAAGCTTCAGCATTTCCTGTCAATGTGAAAACCTAAAATCCTGACAAGCACATGACAAAGACTTGTGTTTGAAGATGCTATGTATTTAAATTTTCATGATATCACACTTTCCAAATGTTACAAGCATACAAATGAAATGTTCTTACTCTTGCCAAAGAGCCTTCTAGAAAAAAAAGAACACCTACAAGATTTCCAGTTTTTACTGACTTATCCCTCCTTTTCTGCACGTTTCTGAACTTCACACTTTCAGTCCTTGAAATTGAAACATAGAAAAACAAAAGTTGCTGAAGAGATTTCTATAAAATTCTTTAAACAAAAGTTTTAATTATGACTGTTTCCTAAGTAATATTTGTAAGCTGCAGAGACTGATAATGAACTAGCATTCCTCTTTCAGCAACTTAAGGATGTCTCTGTGCTCTAAACAGACAAGTAATCTATACCAAAAGAAAGTTCTTTCAAAATATATGCTTCTGCTGCTACTTAAATATCTCAGTGTTTATTGTTATTATAAAAGTAGCAAAGACTTCTGTGCATTTTACCTTAACTATGGCTTGTCTCTTAGAAAAGGTGAACACTGTAAGACTTAATTCCATTTTCTCCCCATACATCCTATTAAAAACACCTACCATTTAAAAAAGTTTTATTATTGCATTATTCAAAAAAAGAACTATTCTCTTCTGAATTCTAGTCATTTAGTTCGTTGCCCTACTTACGATATGTTTTAAATCCTTGTGTTTTGGGTAACCGGTGAATAACAAGATTATATTTAGGCACAATGCTGAATTTCATGCCAATGCATAATATTGTTAATTTCAGCAGAATTAATGAAGTACTCAAAGGTAAACAGCTTTAATCTCCCTTAGGTCACATACCACACAGGACTTGTGAACAGATCAGACCTTCCCCTCCAATTCTTCACATTCACACCTTTAGATAAGCAATGTTAGAGAGACAGAATAACAAAAGATACATCACCAAAACCAGAGGGACTATGGGATGAAGGAACTAGTAAAGCCTAGCCCAGTTTTTTTTCTAAAAGAAACTTGTAACTTATACCACAAGTGCTACATTAGAGATTCAGCTATCGCATAAAAGATGCAAAAGCTTTCCACTTGAATCTTTAACACCCAATTTTACTTGTTACATCTTTTCTAGATAATAGTTTTAAACATTTATCTCAGTGCAGCAATATGACTTTTCTCCTCCCTTGTGAAACAGTCCCTCATATCTGAAAAGTCCAGTTAACTAAAATGCTATCAAGCTCCGTATAAAATAAGCATCTCTTAGTAACTTGATGGCAAATTAATTCTTGCTATGACAGACTAATCTTTGAAGGAGGTTGGGTTTTTTTATTAATGATTCATCTTAGTGCATCATATTGATTTCTATTGGTAAGTGCACATGTGCATCTTCTCCAGTGTGCATGTACTCACACATGTTCCAGTATCCAGGACTCAAGAGTTAACAATCTTAACAAAATCCAACCGTTGCAAATTTTGAGACATAACCCAGTTGACCCAGTCTACCAAGAAATTAATAAACCACCACAAGCCTCACTGACTTCTACTCCACCTGCAAGATGCTTCCTCAATACAGAATTGCAAATACATACTTTCAAAAATACACTGAAACAAATATATTGCATATATAATTTCCCTTCCAAGAGGATAAATGTGGCAGATGCCAACCTGTTTCATTAATGCACTAGTGCAAGGCACACATATACAATGATGAGAAGGATTAAAACAGAACCTAAAGGGAAGAGACAAAATTAGTTTTCTGTAACAAGGGCAAGAAATCTGTTTGGCAAATTACTTTCAAATGAATATTTTTTGTAGACTATGGTCTAATTACTTCGCTATACTGAAAAATAAAAACCATTAATTGCTTGCAGCATATAAAGAATGCAGTATTAAAAATTTGCTATACAAATTAATAGTCAAAGTTTCACTCTGCATCAGAATGTTACATTCGCACTGTCTTTGGACCCAACAACCCATCATGAACTTACTTTTGTATTACATTCTGTAAGCTGAGCATCATACCCAATTCACTTTTCATCTTTTCTCTGTTGGCACGGCACTCTGCCAAATAGCGGAGGGCCTAAAAGAAAGAACCACAGCAAATCAGCAAGATGACCAGTACATTATTAGTAATTTTTATTAGTGCACATCTGCAAAACAGTCACAATGTGAGCTCTAGTAACAAAATAAAAGTAGTATCACCTACTGTGAACATCAAAAAAACGAAGCCTTCTTATAAATACACAGAAAGCATAGAATATCTAATCTATGAGAAAAGGTTGAGAGACTAGGTTTATTTGTACTGGCCAAGAGAGTCTAAGGGACAATCTAACAGGTGTCTACAACTACTTAAAAAGCCTTTACAAAGGTAATTAAGCCAAACTTTCCTCTACAGCAGCAGACAACGTAACAATGGGGAGCAGCAACAAATTGCAGCTTGGAAAGTTTAAATCAGATACTACAATAAGATTTTTCACTCTGAAAGTTGTTCAACACTGAAACAGATGACCTAGTGGCACTGCAGAATTAAGGAGACAAAGCTACAACTGACCTGATTGTCGGTGACAGTCCCAATTCAAGCAGGAAGCTGAAGTGAATGACTTCCAGAAGTCCCTT
>JBCJKH010042208.1:0-15678 GCA_039877255.1 Loriculus beryllinus
CAGTCTCCCCTCTGTCAGGTTAAAGCCATTCCCCCTTGTCCTGTCCCTACAGGCCCTTGTCCAAAGCCCCTCTCCAGCTTTCTTGTCAGCCTCTTTAGGTATTGGAAGACTATTATAAGGTCTCCCCTGAGAGATAACTTGACTATAAGCATGTTAAGACCCATCAATACACTCACAGTTAGTGAAATATTTCATTGTTAGAACCATCTTCTTATGCTTTCTGGGAGGAACTGGGCTCTCAGGGGCAGTCAATGCTTCTTACACAACACATCCCCTTCTAAGTTGCCGTTAGATGGGAGGAATCATGCTAAAACAGTGCCCTGATGGTGTTCACAGGGCTTGTGCTGCACCACCAGTAACTGAATTTAGAAATCAGGCTTCTATAACAGCTATGCACGAAGCAGTTCCAGGTCACCAAGAAAACAAACTAATTTTTTAACTGTCTACTTTCACTCATAATAAAACTCAATAAGGAGTCCAGAAACAAACAATACAGCAATGAGAAAAAAGCTCGAAAGATTTAAAGTCACTGAAATGGTCTTGTCATGCTTGGTCTCAGATGCAATCTGAATTTTCTTTCCACAGACTGCAGGAAATGCAAAAAAAAAATAAAAATATATATATATATATATATATAAAAATAAAAAAAATCATCTAAAAATTCTTATAGTTGTTCATCTCAGAAGTATAAGAAGTTATCATGGTATGAACAGAAAATCTGCTTCTGTTGGAGCAGAAGTGTGACAGCAGCACTTGAACCTACTGAAGAAATAGGTGTGTGCATACATATATGCATGCACATTGTTTTTAGCTGTGGACATAAGGACAGGAATGCATTTCTAAATAAATAGTGCTACTCCCTGACTGAAGTCAGTGTTGTGCAGTGTGAAGAGAATAAAGAAGAAAGAAACAAGAGTGGGATCTGTACTCATGAAGATCTGAGATCAAAACATGACGTCTACTCAAGCTATTTTATAAAGTAGCCCAAAGTATTTTGGTACAGACACAACCTTGTTCTGCCAGCAACAGAACATCATAACAACACTAATGTGTTACTAAGTCTGCTATTTAAACTGTAGTTAAATTTATGCAGAAGATGGTAGGAACTATCTTGAAGGATTCAGCGCTTCTTTGTCTAATTCTGATTTGGTATAAAAAACCCCATATTTTAAAGATTTCTAGAGGGAGACTATACATACAGACTACTGAATGCGTAGACTTTGTTTCAATTTTGCCTCTATCATGTTGAAAACTGAATCCCACAAAGTTTCCTCACCTAGTATCAAGGTCTAAGTTCTTAATGCATTAATTTCCAAAACCAGAAGTCAAAGCCACCATATTTGTGGACCTCCCTTCTCATTTCACACATGCACAAACCACTCTCTGAATATCACAGCAGTGTAAATAGTTTTACCTAATGTAGATGAAGTCTTAAATATAAAAATAATGCTAACAACAAGTTTATGTTACATTTTAAATGTATCCTCTCAACCACAGTGCAAGTGATAGGTTAAAAAGTTAAAGCGCTCTTCTGTGCTTCCCCTCTAGATAAAATCCTAAATGTAAATATATTTGCTTTTTAATAATAATTTTCAATATTTGGATCCTCCCATCAAGTGCAATAGAAATTTACATCCTAAACATTAAATGCTACGGTATAGCTTGTCAAGTCCTAGAGGAAAATACTTGCACTAATGTTTCGTTCTATTCCATGAATTTAAGAGTAATCACCATGTAGTCCTATGAACTTTTTGATAAAAGCTTACAATCTTCATTAAGTGCCATATGAATCTTCCTCAGTGACAATGGTTGCTCTAATTCTGGGACTGTAGATTCACACCCCATAGCCTTCCCTTTAAAACTCTCTACAGGAGTCGTTCTAACCAAACCCTGCAGAAGATCCTTTACTGGGATCAGCTGGCTAGAATGCTGCAGTGTCTCTAAGCCCAATGCTGCTGCTGAGTCTGACTATTCTAAGCATTATGATAAGTCAGTGTCCTCAGAGAGCCATTATCAGTCCTCTAGTTTCCCTGCAAAGCCATTAGGGCAGCACACGACCTGCATGGCTTTTGTAATATTCATCTCTAATCTTCAAACTGATCCCATAGTCCTACTTTTGTTGTTTCTATCCTTGAGGGAAACACAATCAACCTTGGACTTCCAGAGCATGGTTTTGTAACATGATGTATTAGCATAAGCTGCAGTAGAGACCATGACTGGAGCTTCAAACCTGCTGGGAACCAGGGGCTATGCAAAACAATGGGAAACAAGGTATAACCTCCCATACAGCAAGTCACAATGTCATGGTTGATTTTGTGACTCAGCTCTTGCTTAATGCTTCTCAAATTATTCTTGAACTAGCTGGTAGAGAAGAGAATGAGTCAGAATTCGCTTCTGTATTTCATCACCATCCTTACCTGCACAGGGCAGCCAAGCAAAGGAAAAGAATAATTAATAATTTAGAAACAAAACCAAAATTAGCCTTGCTAATAGTGTAGTTTCTCCTTAGACTGTGAAGTGACAAGAAGGCTGCCTGCTATCTTGACATGATAGCCCACATTTATTGCCTTCTCATCCAATATGTATAGCAGTTGCATCAGTTCTAGACATCAGTGCAGGTAGTTCAGATGTAGGCATCTCCAATGTGGTCTCTCATCCCTGTCCTGCACTACTGCAGTATAATTTTAAACCTGTTTGGCTACTGAAGGCAACGCAGAAGGCAGCAGCAAGGCAACACCAGTGTTCTGATCCTCACTTCTGCCTGTGGAGGAGCAGCTTAGTAGAATAATTTTGGCCTTAAAGGTCACAGCTTGATACATTCAAACCACAGCCTTGATCCTTACTATGTTGCATTGTGGGCATCCAGTTTTGTTCCAGTTCTGCTAAGTTAAATAGCAAAATTTCAGCGGGAAGTACTGCTTTGTCTCACAGAATGACTGAATTTTAACAGCCATTCAAAAAGAAGTGATTAGTATGTGCCAAGTGCCTGCAAGTAGAGATTGAAAGCTCAAGCAAGTAAAAGCCTCATCTTATGAAGCTCAGAACGTTGTACGTATAATGAAATGCCACTAAAGATATTTGTTACAGTAATACAGAGAAAGCAAGTTAATCCAAAATAACACAAGTGTCAGGAGAACATAAGGTGGTGGGAGGGAAGTTCCTCATTTCTGTCCTGAGGAGTAGTAGCCATGCATGGAGTGAGCAATTTCCCAGCTTAATGCGATAGCTCAATAAGAGGTTTAGGAGTCTATACAGTGTATAAATCCATACATTCTTTACCCTACAGGAAAACTCAGAAATAGCAAATGTGAGCAAGACAGATCACAGAGTAGCTGCATATGGTTATAGTAGATCAAATATAAGACTGTTCGGCTAACCATAGCTACCTGAACTTTTGAAATGTCAACAGGCACAGAAGAACAGCTTGATCCCTCCAAAAGGGGCCAGAATAGTCCCCTAGATTCAAACACAGGGTATATTGCCTATATACCTGTTGGGGGTTAATACAGTTAATGAGTAGGGCAACAAGAGCACCGTTGTTGGGAGACAAAGTCTGCATAAACAATGAATTCAACCAAGACTTCCAGTCTGGAGCAAAAACAAGGGCAAAACCCCATTAGCTTCATTTTCTATCACCCACACGTACGCTCCTTCTAAACACTGACCTCAGGTTAAAAAAAATAAAAATTGAGACTCTGAGCAACTGCAGGAGGGGAAATAAAGCACTGGAGCTTGAGTAGCAGATGTTATAATGTGTTGTTAAAAACAATCCACCATAAATTTACACTAACAGTAGTGCCCAAAACCCTTTTTGTGTAAATACGCTAGCCTCTTGCCTTTTCCAACTGCATTAGCTGCTCCAGAGACATTACTTCCTAAGGAGATATTTTCCATAAAAAGCAAGAGCTGATTCATCATTTGTTTTAGAAAAGAAAATTGAAGCATTTCCTTTCCTTTCTAATGTGAAAAATGCAATCAGTGTCTTACACTAACAGAGGGCAATTTCCAGTCCCCTTATTAACAACGGTATAAAGCCTGCATAACCTTACGTTCCTGATGTCTTCTAGTAGCTGTTTTAACCTACTAAAATCAAATGCTGCATCTGAGCCTTTTGTAGAAGACATTCTTTTCTTGCTCCCGTGACCTTTTCTCCACTGCTTCTTGTAGTGCTTACTGCTAGGTTTAAATAATAAAACACGCCTAAGCCTGAAGTGATGGAAGAAATGCACCTACATTTGAAAAGTACTGTTTTAGACAATAATTGGTAGAACAACAACTGGAGGTCAAATGCTTATTTTCATAAACTGACATGTTTATTGGAACTACCTACTCATTTCCATTGCCTGAGGGCCTGGACAAGATCGTGAAAGTGGTCTTCTAGTACACCAATTACAGTTAAAGGACACAGAAAGAAAGAAAGAATCAACTAGAAGCAACACTCAGAGGTAAAAGAATTTAAGCGCTAAAAGCTCAGGCATGGTTTCCAATAAAGTAGAGCACTCTCATCATACTATAGACATACAACCTGGACAAAATAAGCCTAGGACATACATACTTATGTTTAGAAATATGTGATATTTTCTCAAATATTGATAGATTTGGAAAAATAATTACTTCCCAAAATGCCCTTTCCCATCCCTCAGTAGAACAGTCACTTCCCCTAGCAAAATAAACAGGGATATCAGAGTAAAAGTTTGATCCATTTCCTCTGCATTCTCAAGACCACTACTATATAACATTGCTCCTGAAGTTTCACTCCCCATAGCTGAAAACATAAACACACAAACACACACTATTTCCTGCTGACACCACCAGAAAGACTTTAAACTGGCTCATCCCTAGCCAGAGATGCAAAAATGTGGTTTTCTGTCACAGACAGGAAAGAGATGATGAAGTGACTTAGGTTTCTCCACTGCTAGACCTCAAAAGGTTCCATTAAGTTCCAGATGGAATAGACATTGAGATGCTCATGATTCACACAAAGCAAATGGGACATTAGTTTACATAAATAGAAGTATATTGGGCAGACCTTTTACTAAGTTTCCCTGCCTTTCTACATTCTGTAAACACATCTAGCAGAACACACACACCCTATATGTTAAATGGGGTGTTTCATAAAGAGACTTAATACTCTTGGAAAGTTTCACACACATTTTCACAAGAAGAACCTCATGGGATCAAGGATGTTCCACCCTCTCTTTATAAACTTCTAATCTAACAGTTCCCATATAGGAAAACTTCATAGTTAACACTACCTGCCTGGTGGCAAATATTCCCCTTGAGAAGAAAAATGTTCAGATATAAGTAGAAATGCAGAGATGCACCTGCCTAAAAACAGGACCAATCTAAATCCACCACTAAATCCACCACTTTTGATGATTCATGTATTAGAAAGTGGTAATCCAAGCTTGCATCTACACAGGGCAGAATGGAGCTGATCTATCTGGAGACAAGTGTGGAACTTTTCTATTCATCTATATGAAAAGAAAGATCTTGCATCTCCACCTACCTCAGAGAAATAATATAAGAAGAAGAATTAAGGCAGATTAAGAGACTCTTTTAGGCATCCTAAGATCCTTAAGCACACCATATCCAAGCCAAGTACTTCTATTACAAGAAGTCTCCTAGTTATCTCCCTCAACTGTTACTGTTTTCAGTATTGTATAAAGCTGCTTAAACGATAAAGCTGATTGTCAAGGGAATCCCAGTTTGAAGGGATCTTTTGTGGTTTGAAAGGGTGGTGACTCATGTAAAAGAAGGGCATCAAGTCACTGCAGCAAGCCCTGAATATAAATGACAAAAGAGGAAAACAAGAGCTAACAAGTCAGGCTATACCGTCTCTTCTTTAGGACTTGGCTAAATCACATGGCAGTTGCAAGGCAGGACAATGCCAAGGACTGGGGCAATCCTTGCTCCCCTGAGGCCATTCTGTCCTTCAGTAAATAGTTCAGGTACTATTCAGATACATGTGGATCAGGCATGATATGAAATACGAAGAACAGAAAGAAAATGCATGGTATTTCCTGCCTGACAGTCAGGTTACATTAATTCAGCCGTATACTAACTCAGCCAAATTACTTTGTATATTCTAGAGCTGATAATGTAAAGCCATTCACAAATTTTTTTTAGTCACTAAAAGCCTTCCAAGCTTACAGTTTTGACTCACATTCTTCACTGGAAAACATGTGGGTGATAACATAAAAATTGCCACAGTCGAATGCTCTAAAGTCTAGCTCACAAGATCCAGAAATCGTAATAGTTGTGGTTTTTTCCAGAAATTAATTAAATTATCTACCCATTCAGTTAAATTACTTCCTACTTCCTTTATGATCTACATTTTCAATGCTTCAGTCATTTTACTTGAATGTTATCTTGGGATACTTGTGCTCTACCTCTTCTGCCTGCCACAATTTGCTTCTGACTTCCTGAATGCAGCTGATCCAAATGTTAACTGTTGTGAATTCATCACTCCCATAATTCTTCCAACAACCCCATCTAAACTCAAGTTTAGCAAATATCCATATAAACCTCTAGCCATAAAAATCATTTTGTTTTCCTGGGCCTGTACCTTACTCCAGTTCACACATTCCTTTTGCCAGAATGTGTTTCAAACTGATTTCATCTGATTTGTTTTCAGAACTAGATTGCACTTCCACCCAAAAAGAATTATTGCATAGTTGAACAGATAAAGAACATGACTTTCATAGACAACATGACTTTAACAGACAACTTCATTGCAATGCAATAATTGAAGAGTTTGGGGTGGTATTTTCACAGGAAAATATGTTTTTGCTTGATATTTATTCTTAATATATATTTCTTTGCTTAAGGAATTGTAGCTTAATTTCCTATTAAAGTGCAAGCTTTATGTTTTCAAAGCTTCTGCAAGAGAGATCCAAATCCCTTATGGAGTTTTAATAATGCCACTCCTGTTATGAGCCTTACTCTGTCTACTCCTGTTCAAAATAAAAATGCAGACTTAGGACCCAAGTGGCATTTCTGAAGCATAGGCTTGAGATGCTTAAAGACACATTCTGCAACCTGTTTTTCCTCACCCAAACTGCTAAAATACACTAAGAAAATGTTATTTCAGGAGCAGTCTGTACAATGCAATCCTTGCCTGTGCCCTACACGAAAATGAAACCACCTTTGTCTTTGTGGTAATCTCCACACTGTATTTCCTTTCTACTTTGTGTTCACCCATTCCCCTCTTTTTTCGCCACTTTCTACTATTGAATCTTCTGCTTTTCAGGAGGCAGCAGCTCTTGCAGGTTTTAAGTAGGTAGGTCATTCAGCTTCGAAGTGCCTCATTTTCTTCCTGAAATAACTGAGGTTATAGTGAAGATTTATAGGTTTACATAAAATGCACAGTTATAGTGAGTAGCTGTAGAGATAAGCCTACGAATAAATTGGAACAAACACAGTGTCAATGTGAGAGCCTTTGTAGACAGCCCTATCTCAGAACACTCACCTCCTTGTCCCTCCAACTAGAATCAACATGATGCTTTCAACAGTGCTTAACTGATGAACAATAATAGAGGGACATAAGAATCACACAGGCAAAGGAGTGCCATCCCTAGCTTTACCTAATACCAAAATGATGTCTTCTTGGTTTAATAAGCTGGTGATCCACCACATTTGTAATGCAGAATTTTTGCTTTATTTTCTCATTTGCCAATTTTGTTGTGTAACAGCAGAAAAGACAGCAGGAAAGATTATATACCAGTAGAAAAATTAGAACAAGAAAGCCAAGATTATGTGGAAAATATGCCCACTGCTTGATAGCCTCATATTGCACTGGTAGGATTTTCTCCTGTAAATAAGCAATAGGAAGGGAAGTGTATAACCCTGTTCTGGTTCTTGTAAACAGGATAAACAACAGGACTAGGACTCACAGTGCCTAATTACTAGTACATGCTGGACTTCATGAGCACCTGACATAAATTTAAAAACCTCAAAAGTTAGAATAATGGGCCTCGTGGAAAATCTTCCTGGCATGGCTTGTGAGCTCAAAGCTATATCAAAAATACAGCAGCAAAACCCCTTATATTTGTAGTTATGAGCCTCATTTAAGCATGTTATTGTTTTACACTGATGTCTCTGCTCGTTGTTGCAATGCACAAACAGAACTACCATTGACAGCCAACTAAGTAAAGAAAACTTTGGCAAGTTGCTGTTGTCCATAGGAAAAGTTTCTTCAATATGCAGCAGGAAGAGACCTAGATTCCTTGCTACAGTTCTGCCTCTTCAGTATATGTTCTGGGGAAGAAAGTCTACAGCTCCTGAAGGAATCTCTATCCACCACTTTCCTCCAGGATCTATAGGAGTCTGCCTTATGTATTTCTCTAAGTTTGGCAAGAGCTCTTTACACAGCAGCATCTTGCAGATTTTGAGAATACAGAAAATGTTTCCTCCTCAGCAATGTGAAATAGGTGTACAAAATTCAGCATGCCATTTGGGCATCTGAATCTTAACTTTGAGAATGCCACCATCAATCTTACCAAACTGAATGGTAACACACTCCAGAAGTAAACACCTATATGTATGAGTCCATGCTCTCAAGACTCCCCTTTTGGACAACTCCTGAAAGCTGCAGTGGCTAAGCCAACATTTGCTCATGCTTTTTTGTTCTACAAATCACAAAAAAACCAAGATATTTTGCATTAATTTCATAAAAACATAAGGAACTCCTACTACTAAAGGATGCCTTTTTGGCTGCTAGAATCTGTGGGAGGTCAAATAACAGGTAAGCTATATTCCCAAGACAATCTAAGAAATTTTGGAAAAGCTAAGAAATGAAACCATCTCTCAAACAAACTTCATTTCCACATTTCCAACTAGGAGTCCAGAAAGCAAAAATTTACTTGTTTTTAAACTGCTACTTAAAAGGTTTGAGTTTATCTAACACGTTTGTTTGCCAGGCAAGGAGCTGGAATTTTGGGTTCGTAGTCTCCGTCATTCCTAAATCTTATCCTTTGACACGCAATGAAAAGGAGAGCAATGCAGGGAGAAAATAAGCAAACAAAAAAGTAATTAATTGCAGTCAACTAATTTGACAAATGAAAGGACATATTTGTAAGTTCTTTTTTGTTCTTAAGTGGCTAAAGGTAGTAAATGTTACTATTTATTCTCTTAAAGTAAAAGATGTAAGAACATTTAACTTTACCCACAGGAATTTGCAGTGATCATACCGTTTGTCATTACAGTAGTACACATTCATAGTCACTGCATGCTTAGTGATAAACTGCTCTTTCCTGGCTCCTTATTTCAAAGTCAAATCCAGTGTCATATTAATGCAAGATAATATTGCAGACCAACACAATGAGTCAGCAAGCAAAAGGGAGTTCTGCTATCCCACAGAGCTTGCTCTTTTGGTTTAAGTCCTCTATTTGCTACTACTTCTCCCATTTCCAGTCCTCCACCTTGCTTGCATGCTGCTGCAGAGCTCCAAGCCTGACTTACCAGTTGCCAGCCGTGCTTGTTTCAGAAGGAAGGAGGAATTCATGTGTAAAGTATCCTGGGTCTTAGAAACACAGAAACATGTGCTGGGGAAGCTTAGTGCTTGGCTGGCTGACTTCAGCGGGGAGAAAAAAGAAGGTGCTCAATTAACTGGAACTAAGTGAGAAAGAAATTTGGTGTTTATTTATCTTCCCCTTATTCTTAAAGCAACATTTACGTAATTCAGCTCACGAGAATCATATTGTACCCCATATTCCTGCTAAGAGACCTTACCTACGATAACACCAACTGCAAGACTCATGCAGGCCTTCTTATGTCAGCAAGATGCACAGTGGATAGAGCTTACACAAGCACCCAAAGAGTAAAGAGAAGAAAATATTTTCTAATTTAGGTGATACTGAACACGTGGGGTCTTAAAGTGTGAAATGCAATTAAAATGGAAGGGCCACAAAAAAGAAACACCTGACATTCTTTCCATTTTTTTAACTGAACATTAAGGAAAAACACATATGGGCTGACTTACACTAAAGCCTATTCCCACCTAAAACCTGCTACCACTGGGTATTACCCATTTACATTCTTGTCATTTTGGAATTAGAAACCAAAGCCTATCCTGTGATATAACATGTTATATACAATATCGTTTAGATCCTAAGATGTACAAACAAACACAAAAAAATAGATACTCTGACAGTATGATTTAGGAAGCCATAATTTAAATCCAGGAGAAGTTCTCATCAAAATCTACTAAACCAACAAAAATTATTAGAGAGAGTTTGAGGGATGAAGAGGAGAAGCATAAGGTTTCCTCTTCAATGAATCTGTTCAAATGTAAAATAACCATTTGCTTTGGTCTACTGTGTATAATGAGGTAAATACCAGTTGCAAAAAACATCCCCACCAGACTATGTGGGGTTGATGACCAACAGACATATATGACTAATAACATCTGAACACTATAAGCAGAGAACACTGACATCCTTCTTTGCCAGCACAGAGGTGATTACCCTCCCATTCAGTTTAGGGCGACACTACTAAATTATATCCTACACATCAGAATATGCAGAAGTACTACTGATGGAGCAAATGTGCCATCTTTGTCCCCAGAACATGAAAGCTGTTTTATCTTCAGGCAGAACATTTCCCCGCTGCTTTCAGCCAGTCAGTGTCTCAGCTTTGAAGGTCTCATTACATAGCTCAATTCTAAAAACAGGGTAAGGCTATAGGATCAGAAGTTGTCATTTCTACATACACACTTTTAGCCCTCATTACATAGAGACTGTTCTCCACAGTTAAAAGAGAAGATAGCTCATTGCCTGGTCTAGATTAATAGATTTAGGAGCTACATGTGATGGAGATTGAGGAAAGTACAATGAGGAAAAACTGTAGCAGACTGCATCCTGCCCACACAGACGTTTGTCATAATCATATGGAGTAAAGGCACATGCAATACAGGGCATCACTTTCAGAAAATGAGGGGAAACACACCTATAACCAGTTTCTCCTTTCTTCCTTAATCTTAAAGCTATTATGCAAAACCAGTCAGTAATAGAGGGACTGACTGACAGGATGCAATAACATCAAGTGATTTGATTACTCAGAAGCAGAGCCTTTTCATTAAGTTTCAGCTTTACGACAAAGGATCTATTACAAGAAGGGTCATTACACTTCTTTGTACGAAATGGATCAAAGGTCCAGCCCATCTGATGTGTACTTACACTGATAAATCTGACACAAGCCCCCTTTTCTTTGCATGCATTACATATGCACGTAAGTCCCTTAACATCTGATTATTCAGTATAACTGTATTTTGATCCATGCCTTTTAGCACTAAATAACCAGACATGCAGCCTTTCAAATAGACACCATACCCTTCAATATTAGTCATTCGTGTTCATATAATTGAGAAGTGAGACCTAGCAATTCCAATTGGAGAACGAAGCTTCTTTGAAATGTACTTACAGATGGTTTTCTTACCTCCTTGGGAATGTTAAGTACTATCAGTGCAGCAATAAAAAAACCCTCAACTATAAGAGCTCCAATTCTATTGCGATCCAATGGTATTTTATTTCTATTATTTAATGGAAGGATGGAAAAAACTACGCCAGTCTCACTGTTCCTGCAGAAACTGCATTGGGGGAGGATGCATCACAAGTGCCTGGTTAAAAACTGAGTAGCAATACAGCCTTATGATTGATAAATCTCCAGAAATACTCTGCTGTGAACCATGATGGAGGAAATATTTACTTCTGCCACCTGAGCACTTGGTAGCACCTCTACCTCAAAAAATTAAGGGCCCACAAGAACTCATTTGTGATGGAGTTGTTTCAAAGGAGTTATGACTTTTGGGCTCTACAGATTTCATAAATTCCTTAGCAGAAATCAGAGAAAGCAGCAGCATTCAAAAGGTTAATGAAAAGCAAACAGAGGAACTTCACATAAGTGATGCACAGATCCTCACATTCCCATTCTGCTACCTTCCCCTTCCGCTAACAGCAGCAGAAGCAGCTTTTTACTTACATATTCATCATTCCAGAGCTGGCTGAAATGCATAGGGAAAAAAAATCTTAGAAATTATTTATGAAAATGTGGAGATTTCTGTTGAAGATAGCCTATGAGCTGCATCTCTTGCTCATTCTAGATGCTTTCCAAATATTTTAGCTGGCTTAATAAACAGAATTTTCTCCCTAGAAATTCTAATACCTTTGAAATGAAAGGAGCTTTACAGTGCTATTTAACTAACATTTTCCAGCACTAGCGATCATTATCTTGCAAGCATTTTCCCTGTGCAAATGGCAGGGTTAGAAGAAAAAAAAATAATAAAAAAAAGAAAAACGAAGGGAAAAAATACAGGAAAGGAAGAAAAGGGTAAAAAGCACAGACTTTACAAACACCACACTCCATATGTACCCAGTACTTATGGTTTAGCTTTGCCCCTCAATTCAAATAAGGAAACAAAGGGTGGGCAACCCCCTGGGTTTACCTTTTGTCCGGTCCCTCCGTAAACTTCTTCAAAAGAAATTTAAATCCCTCCAGGAGGTTTTGATGCTTTTTGCTTCCCTCTTGCTTGAGTCAGGCAGAGGCAAACCAAATTAGTTTTCAGAGGTTCCATTTACCGCTCTTCCATTCCCAACAAAAAACGTCCAAATAGATGATGCCAAAAGTAAAGCCCAGAACTCGCCGGCAATTGGAAAGGAGGCTGCAGAAGGATCAGTGTGAAATTCAGTAGCATGAGCACAGAAATATCCCAGTGCACAATATACCTGGCTTCTTGCTCACCATCAAACCTGTAGTGCAAACTGTCGGTAGTAGCTGCTGTGTGTGTGCTGCAGATGGTACATCTCACTGCTACCTTCCCAGATGGGTAGAGGCTTCAGAGAGCAGCAAAACCAGGGGGGTCTCCTCCCAGCAAGGTGCCTTGCCAGCCACGCATTCACCCAGCCCAATCAATCAAGACAAGAACAGCTCAGTCACCAGAGGTATCTCCTTCCAGGGTGCACAGGATTAGAGCAGGGTTATTAATCTTGCTGTGCTGCATCTCCCCCACCCCTTACATTCAGCAGCCTGCACTGAGATGATTGCCAGCTCGGTCTCTGTGCCTGTTCTACTGCATTTTGCTCAGCCCTCTCTTGCTGCAAGTGAAACAGAGGAGGGAGGAATACTAATAAGGTGCTTAGCTACAGTTTCTTGAAGGCATTTTGCATACTGGGTATGTGCATGGGTGTGTGTGCGTGTGCATGCATTTTCCATCCGGATTTGTTTTGCTGCTGAAATGGGACCTGTTTATACATCAAAGTTTGAATTAATCTGGATTATCACATAACGGTTATCAGCATCAGTAATTGTATTTTACTGACCCTAAGAGGAGGGTACTAAATGGTCTAGAAGACGAGGACAGCAGTACTGGTTATGAGGGGAATGGAGGAGGGGGTTTAAAAACCACTCTACACCAAGAAAAGCATGTTAGGCTAGAATATTTGCTCCAAAACAACTCATTTTAGCACTCTTTCAGAAGTCTTCTTATATCCTGTGCTGGTAAGGATTTTAAAATCAGCACTGTATTATCCATCTCTACATTAGGCAGCAATATGCATAGTCAAATAAATACTTTTAGAAAAGAAAGGCTTTTTGGCCGGAAAAGAAAAATTTGGAAGGTCAGTGGAGGCAGACATCCAGCACTGCTTGAAATTCCCTCCTGGACTGGGAAGTGTTCTGCTGAAATTTGTCATTTGTGTAATGAGCTTAAAGATCTCAGTCCTTGTGGCAGAGGGCTTGGAACTGGATGAGCTTTAAGGTCCCTTCCAACACAAACCATTCCTTGATTCTATGAGTCCAACAGACAAACGAGGTTTTTCATGTATTGTCTAAATAGCTGACCTGCATTAGTGCATGAACCTGGGTATTCTGCTGTGGCAAGTACAAATCCTAGCTGTAATTCACTCCCATGAAATATGAAATAAGTCATATTGCCTGTGCTTTCCCACAGGTAATTCAGACTCCTACAGCAGGCTCAGGATGCAAGTACTGCTGTCTCATGTGGCCTCCATAATTCCTTCTTTTTTGCAGCAGATGACACTATGAGACTCCTCAGGGAACTGGAAAGAAAAAAAGAAACCATTCTTTAGAAGCAGTTTGGGGATTACTACAGTAAAATATAATTATGTGAGACTGGTAAGAACTGGTAAGGCTCGTAGGTCTTAGTAACCAAATATACTTGTCAGAGCTCCCTACTGAATGAGTGACGTGAAATGAGTTTAGTGCTGCATATCACAAGCTACCACAGCAAGCTCTAGCAACTAAACTGTGACTGAACAAGCACAGAGACGGAAATGCTTATGTAAGTCTGTGCATAGGATAGCTGTTGTCACAATATTTAATGCTAACATTGAGTAGAAGCCTTCTACTGGTAAGCCCTGCAGTTTTGACAGCCAGTGAACTTACAAAACCACGAAGCATAAAAAGGCCAGATCTCCACCCTATATGGAAAGAGAAACATAGGGCACTGTAGGGAGCTGTTTCAGATGGAAGACCAGCCCTCTTCCACTAATCACAGTCACTTGGTTTTTTTTTCTTTGAATAGCTTGTGTTATAATTTAAATCTAAAATGATTTATTTATGTGAAAGTCCACATAACTAACAGAAGACATTGTAAATGTTAGCTTTTCTTTGCTGCAATTATTTTTCTTCTTTTTTCCACAACCCACCCTATTCCCAACACTCCATGACATCTCATGTTTCTGTTTAAGCTCTGTCAAGTCAACAAAACAGCCCTTTGGGTTATCCAGGTGCACATCCAGGATGCCTATCCACATACAGGCATGAGCAGCTTGGACTGGAGGTCCATCTAGCCACAATTTTGCCAGTGCTGGTTGCTGTCAGACAGCCATTAGATCAAGGGAGTGAAATAGTGCTATTTCCCGAGTGCACTGTCCCAGCCTTTAATTATCTGTGCCATAAGTCGGCAAGGTCAGAGACGGGAATGCTCTGTGCATTTGGGTACACCACTCATAGCTTCATAGTCTTCTGTCATATCTTGTTCGGACTCATTTCTTCATGCTGAGAAGCCCTGATGTATTTAACTGTCCTTCATAATGACTGTGCTTTATTCACTTGAACCTCCTTGTAACAAACCTTTTCCATGTCATGCAGTGTCTAAAATGCCACAGGCGTGCCACAAGCTTATAGCACTATGTTGATACTTTCTGATTTGAGAACACATAATCCTGGAACATGTACTAATGAAGCTAATAGTTTATGTTCTACTCTCTAAGACTGTGGCATGAGTAATACGGCTACTCTCAGAATATTAACTTCATCAGTTCTAACTAGTCAACCAAGCTTTCATAAGGTAGACCTCATGTCTAGACCAAGTCCACTGTGGACAGAGAGACTTTTCCACAGTATTTTTCTAGGTGCAGTGAGGAACTTTAGAGTGTATAAGAAAAGGTTACACAGAAGCTAATTAGACTAGCGTACTTACACATCTAATATTTATAATCCGTGGAACTGGAACAACAGCAAAAAAAATGACACTAACTTGCGTTCTTATTTCCATTTCCATAAAAAAAGATTAGATTACATGTTAAAGAAGACCAAAAAAATATTTAGTGTTGAGCAAGAATAGGTTATAATTAATATTGCCATTTTGACAAGGGCCTGTAGGGACAGGACAAGGGGGAATGGATTTAACCAGTGTTCATGGCCAGGTTGGACAGGGCT
>JBCJKH010042209.1:0-10416 GCA_039877255.1 Loriculus beryllinus
GAGCAGCAGTCTTCAGCAGGAACATTTGAACTCTGTTCCCAAAGAGAAAGAGCTAGGGGAGAAATCTAATGCTGGACCCATGCAGTACCATGCGAGCTTTAAAATCTTCTAAGTGTAGGCAAAGGAGACCAGTAGCCTAGAAGAGTCAATACCTGTGGACTATACTTGTGTCTGCTTGTCTCACAGCCATTGTGCTAAGAGGTGTGGTTGACCCTACCCTTAAGAGGGGTGGGACCAGAGAGGATCTGGGTTAGGAGGAGGAGTTGCTTGGGGGTAACAGAGAAACAACAAAGGCTGCTCTGTTCAAAAACTGTCCACCCCATCAGTTTCTTCTGGATAACATAAACTCTGGTTGTGCCCAGAACTCTGTGAATGCAGTTTTCATTGCAAAGCAAGTTATAAAATTTCTTTTGAAGGTTGATTGAAATTTAGTCCATTACTGTTCGGACTTCAGTGTGAATTTATCTCATATGTACGCATGTCTTTCTATTCAGATAACACTAGTTATTGTATCCCACAGCAGACTTGCAGTGCTGCAGAACAGATTGTACCCTGACACCCTCCAGACCTCACTCCAGAGTCAGCACACTGCAGAACATGTACAGTGCTTTCCATTGTGGAGAGATGTGAGAATTAGGTAACACAATGTATTAAATCCCTGACAGACAAGTGTGGTAAGGTGAGATGGTTGGCTGTTTTCAGAAATTGTTTACAGTGGGGGTTGTGAGACACTGAAACTGGTTATCCATAGAGGTGGTATGTGGCCCATCCCTGGAAACGTTCAGGGCCAGGTTGGATGGGGTTCTCATCTAGTTGCTGCAGTTACTTGTTTCAGAATTTTGGACTGTCAAATGAGCCCTGTGGAATGGGAGTGTTTCTGTTTTGCCACTTCTATTATGTTATCTTTTCCAGTCCAATTACAAGCTCATTCAAAGCTCTTTGTGTTAGGCTAATAGCTTCTGATTCAGTCCTGTCAGCAAGTACCATTTTGAGCACTTTTCATGCCATCTTCCAGTCCTCTTACTACTTACCTATGAAGAACATTAATTTTTTTCTCTGAGTAGAGGCTCATCATAGGCAAATCATTAACGGAACGTCAGAAAGATCCCATCTGTTAGAGTTGCATATGGCTAAGATCACAATTATCGAAAGTCCTTTTTTTTTTATTCCATGCTTATTCGCACAATAAATGTAGTTGTCAGCAGGATAAGTTCACGCATCGGATAAGGTCACAATTTCATTTAGTGACAACTTCCAACAGCATGAACTTACAAGGTTCGATTTATTAAAGAGTCAGACAGGATAAGATCACTGCATGGCCAGCCTGATTTATCAGGGTTTGACTGGAGTACTTGACTAGAGAATGTCGTATTTCAAGTTTATGTTCAAAACTGTAGTTTAGTGTGTGTTATGTCTCAGAGACTTGAAAATTGAGGGAAGAGAATTTAGAGGAGGTATCTCATAATGCAGTTTATGTCTGCCAAGCAAGTGTATGAGCATTTAATATTGGAGCCAGCTTGCTAAGAGTCATAGAATTGGAAAAGGGATAGTTCTCTGCTACCTGTGAACTGCTGTGTACAGTTTGTTATAATGGAGGTAATCACCAGTCGAATATTAATTGGAGATTATTCCTCTGCATAGGCAGATCTTGGGCTCTGGGCTTAAGTGGGTAGCACTTAAGAACTTCTGAGAGTGTTTTTAACAAGCTTACTCTGACTTCAGAGCAGTCCTTGTTTGAAACTACTACAGCCTTGTTTGAAAATACAGTTTCTCTGCCATGCAGAAATATTCATTAGAGAGCCAGGTGGCTGTGCATTGGAAATATGCAAAGAAAGAGCCATTTGCTAGTGGCAATTTAGATAGAGTCCCATGATGTCAAGTAACCAATCACTAATTATAGCAGAGGAAGAGCTTATTCAGTCTTTTTAACTGACTCCGCTTAGAAAACTATTCCTGATTAAAAAAAACCTCAAACAACAAAAGCCTACTGCCAGAACTATCAATGACTTGCTTAGAAATGTTAAACATAAATTTGGATGCACTTATTTCTGAATGAAGTAGTTCACTTTTTCTCCCACAAAATGCTCTTCATCATTCACCTTCAGATATACACTTCTTTGTTTCTTATTCCAGAATGTGGTTAGGTGGATGAAGGCTGGTATTATCTTGTTCAGGAATACTGTGAATAATTAAACTGTTCTGGTGTTTGACTGTGGTCAAATCCTGTTAAGGGCCAAAAGCTTCTGTTAGGTTCCTGTGTACACTACATGTTTTATGCAGTTATTTTGCATTATTCTGATTTTTCTGTAGAAGACAAAGCTAAACTGATATCTCTACCTTCAATTTTGTGCAAGCCCTATGTAGCATCCCTGAAACAATATGGGTATGTAAGAAAAGTATCCTAAATAGAGTCCTTTCATTCTGGTTTTGTACCCACCAAGGTGGCCTAATATCTTAAAAGCCATGGGATGTTTTGTAGCTGTACTAGTGAGTCATGACTTGGGGCTTCTTTTACAGTGCAGCTATCATAAGTCTTTGAGTAATCACAGACTTTAAAAGTATGCTACACCAACAAGATAAGAGAAACAGCCCACAGCACTAACAGCATTATCTTTTACCAAAATTGATTAGCCCATACTATGTGTCTCAAATATTTTGTATAAACTTACTCAGCAAGCTGGAAATAAGTGTGTTCCTGAAGAACAAGCTGAAAAAAAAAAACCAAACTTGCTCTATGGCAAGGAAAAGGAAAGTAAATATCACTAAATGGAATGTCTCTTAAATAAATTTATTTTTAACCTAACTTGCATAAACTAAGCACCATTTCCTCCTCTCTACTTATATTTCCTAGTGCTGCTTCTATTATGAGTCTGTCCTTTCCAATCAGACAGTTTAGAAGTCTGCGATGAAAACAGCAAAATGCAACTGCTTCTTGACTTTGCCATAGGGATGATGAATATATCACATACTTTTATCACAAGCGTGTGAATGAATTCTGTATATTGTAATTTACTGTTACATGCAGGAATATTATGTTCAGTACTGAGGTGGTCTGTTGCAGTTGCTGATCACCAGAAACTCTTAACAGTGTTTGGCACAGGATTTTCTGCTTTCATTGGGCTGGGGCACAGACTAAAGGAAGCTGCAGTAGTGTTTTGTCCTTTCTTTTTCTCCCTGCTCGTTGGGATATCCATTGACAAGCATCTGTGAAGAGTCAGTACCAACTGAGTCTTTATGCTTCTTACTGCCAGTGGTGATACAGCAATGAAATCTCAGATCCTCTTCCTTATCCTGATGTAATCTGCGAAGATGCTGAGCAGTAGTGCAGGGGATACTAGCTGCAGAGAGCGCTTCTGACTTATATCTGAACTTCTTCTAAGGCTGAAGGCAAAATCTTGTCTCACTGACATATTTTTAAAACTCTTTTAATTAAGAGTCACAGGGTGAGGTTCTCCTTTTTCCAGAAAACTCGCTTGAGGTCACACATTGCTCGGGGCCACAGGTATGGCACCACTTAACCCAACGTCCTTGTGGGAAGCAGTCAGTGAGCAGGGGGCAGCCCTGTTCTCATCAGCGGTGGGCTGGGCCCCTCTGTTGCTGCAGTTTTGGTATAGCATTCACCAAATAGGATATTTCAGAGGACCAAAATGTTGTAAACAAATGCAGAAAAAGTTGCAGGCTTCTTACTCTGGGGTCAGGGGAATTCAGGAGAGGATTTTTAATAGTGACATTTGTAATCTTTTTTCCGCAACTCTTGTACCAGCCCCTGTTTTTTCTGCTTATGGCAGACAAAGGAACGTATACAGGGATTTTACAAAAGATGCAGACTCTGGTATTAAAAAAAATAAGTCTTAGCAGATGCTGCAGACCCTGATGTGGAGTGTTGGGATTTTTTTTAACTTTCAGTGTTAATTTTTACCTCCAAATAAATATTTTCAGTGGGAAAAAAGAAAAAAAAAATCTTTGCCAAGGATCAAATTGTAATGTGCTGCATCTTGTACAAGTGCAGCCAAAATGTCTCTGTTTGCCCAAACATCGAAGCAGATTATCATTCCCAGCTCTAAAATATACCTATAGCATTCAAATGGCCACTGGCCATCATGATCAGAGAGAAATGTATCTTTCTTTGGAGAACTATGATCAAGGGATGCAGGAAGATTATGTAGCGAAATGTTTTGTAGCTCTGTCTGGAGTCTGCTTCTCTGTTGTGGTATTCTGAATGGTGGGGAAAATGCAGCCACTTCAGTAGAATTCAGAGTGATGTTACCCCATCTGTAGTTCAATGTATTCATGCATGTTGAAATGAGTTGCCCAAACTGCATCTTGGGGCCATAGAAAAAGAAAGAATAAAGGAGAAAAATAATCTGTATTAATATATTTGATTATCAACTAGAGGAAAGAAAAACAGTTATGGAAAATAATTGCTTGGTTTTATGTTTATCTCAAATGTGAAATACTTACTAGGTATAAGGTTCATGTTATTAATTTTATTTGAAATATAAAGTGCAGTGATGTGTACCTTAAAACTTAGGTAGGTTTTTTGGTATCACTGGATGATCTGCCCTAAGTTTGTCGTTCTTAATCCATTAAAAGACAGGCCTGCTTGTAAATCCACAGGTACAGATAAGGAGTCACTGTTTGACTGTGTCTGAACCCTTTTCAAATGAAAAATGTCAGTGGCAGAAAGGGAGGCTGAATTATTTTTTAAAAGGGTTTTCAAAGATTCTCATGATTCCTCTGGTATCAGTTAAATGTGACATGTCCATAGACATGGCTGGTTTTTAGTGCGTAAAAGCAAGCAAATGCTACAGTTTTCATCTCTGTGTAGAGAAAATGCTGCAGTACGTCTAAGCGATGAACATGTTACCTTGCAGTACCAGAAAGAGTTGTCTTCCATAATTAACGTATATAAAGAGGTTTTTTTAGAGTTAATACAACTTGTAACAATGTGATTGTGAGAAGGAAAAAAGCTTGCCTTTCCCCCCCTTCTCCCCCTGTTTGGGGGCGCATGTATTACATGTGTAAATTAGATGCAATTAATCCATAAGCTTTTCTGCTCACACGCTGCCTTTTAAAATGTCATAGCACTGTCATGAAGAGGACTCACTCGCATACATAGAAGCTTTTGTAACCTGATACAGCTCTATTTCCTAGATTTGTTCCAGTTTGCAGGAAGGATCTGATGCACAATTTTACGTAGAGTAGTTTTGTAATCTGCAACACTCAGAGGTGAAATTTAGATTTCTGTGCTTGAAAATGGAACCTGGAGCCAAATCTTCTCTTTGGAAAACAGTCGAGATTAACCCCTCAGGACAAGGAAGAACTTTGCAGCCTGGCTGCAACATAAATCCAGGCACCCATGGGAATGGCTAGCTCGGGGAAGTCTGTGAGGGCTGCCTGTAAGCCAGGAGGAGTTACTCACTTCCTCTGGCCCAAGGTTCATTTCACAACCACTGCCAGTTCTAAATCTGGGGCGAGGTGACTCTTTGCACAGTGGGACTTCACCCTGTTTGTGGAAAAGCACCATCCTGATTTGGGGTAGAGTTATTGACAAGGGACATGCTCATGCAAAAGGCAAGAATTGCTGTTGCTTCTGATTGGTGTGGAAAGGGAGAAAGGGGCTTTACCAGGCAGGGAAAGCAGGTCAGGAGAAATGGCTACAGCAGAGGTGAACTCCGTCACTTGTGAGAACAGCGAATTTTCTGCCTACACTGAGGAAGGCCAAAGCTTGGAAGTGCAGCAGCATGTAAAAAAATCAATCTAACAAGAAAAGCACAGATCAGCCTCTCTTCCTTATTCCATTTTATCCCTCTTAAAGTCTGAGACCAGAATTTCTTTGCATTGTTTTAGAAAAGATCGTTAGAAATTATATGTATAAACATAACTGTTGCTCCATTTTTCACTGGAACATTTGCTCATAGAAAAATAGGGTTATTGAAGAGATGGTTTTCAAAGAAGATGGCTGTCCAGATTATATTTTAATCCTGAAATGAAGTGAAAAAAATGTTGGGGAGAAAGATGGTGGCTGAATTTTATTTTTCCTTCCACAGTAATGATCAATTGTGTATTTTTTCTCTTTACACTGGAAAAAAAAGCCAGAAAACATAAATGAGCGAAAGTAATAGTTTTACTTTTAGGCGTTCATTGTGAAGTCTTTACTTGCAAAATAAAATTTGCTTGTAAAAAAAATGGCAAATTAGTACACAATAAAAAGAAATAAATCACCATACCACCTTTCCACTGCTTTTACAGATTTTGTGTTAAAACCTAAAGGTAAGAATGTAAATTATTTTGGGTCTAATTCTGAAATGTTGCTGGCTGTAAAACACACAATTCAAAATCCATTTTTTAATTCTAGGAAATGTTTTTAGTAGCTTCTTCAAGATTAGAAGAGTTGTGGATTTCTATCGCTGCACGGGATTTCTCTCAAAATTATTAGTAGTCGAATGCTTCAGAATTTGGTTTTGTGCAGCAAAATGCATCAAGGAGGTTAATGCACCAGGTGTGCTGCTAGTGCACTCTCTCCTTTCAGCTGTCATCCCCTCTCGTCAGTATTTCTTCAGAACTCTTATGAAGCTGCTATTATGAATAAAAATGCCTTCAAACTCTAATGTGTGTGAAAAGATGCAAGAAAGGAATGGGGCTTTCTGAACTGAATTTGAATATAATTGTAATGGAAAAAGGTTTGTTTTTCTTTTTCAGGATGACAAGATCAGTTGTTTTTCAGACAAGCATAATTAATTCTCATTATATGGGTCCTCAGAACATTGTGTGTATAAAGCTAACACAAAGGCAGAGGTGGTTGTTGTCAAGGCACAAGTGAAAGTACTCTCAACACTGCTTGTTTTCTTTGTTTGCAGGAGAGTTGGAGGTGGTCCAGAAAGACGGTGAGCGCAAGATTCAGAGCCGGCAGCAGCTTCCGGTTGGAACAACATGGGGGCCTTTTGCTGGGAAGATGGATCTGAATAATAACACCTTGGTATGTAGACGCTCCGAGGCGCTTCGCTTCATTATATTGTGTGTTGCTCTTTAGGGAATAGCCTGAATTACTGCTCAGCCAGAGCATTTGAAAACAGGCATTGTTAGCTTTAATGGACAGTGGTACTTGGCTGTTTTCCAATTAGTTCATCTATGGCAACCATCCACGTAAAGTTATTTGGAGCACAGGTTAATAGTATTTAACTTGTTATTTTAAAGAAGGGAAATGTCACTTCCTTGTTTGGTGGACCAGGCTGTTTCATTTCAGTACTAAGAGCTGATTTTTAGTGGGTTTTTAAATTTTTCACAGCATTATTTGCTGACTAATTTATTTATACTAATGGATGATGTAGAAAACAAATAGCTGCATTATTTTCGGATAAAATTCATTAAATTTGCCATAATGTTAAATGTTACTGGACATAGCAAGATCTTCCTTCAGATTAAAAGTATTTTGAAAGACAATAAAAGGCACCTGTCATACAATATGTTCTCGAATAGTCTTGTTTTTTATTCTAATTGCAGAAAGTATGTGGACCATAGTCAAGATGTTGCTTTGCTGGTTTCAGTTCAGTGCACTGAAAATCATGTCATTCCTCAGTCTTCATTTCATTTTTGTTTGTGTTGGTTTTAAGTCTGAGCTTCAATATTATTTGTGTGTAGTTGAGACTAATTTTCTGAGAATAGCTGAAAGGTGACCCTGTATTAGAGAAAAAAAAAAAAAGGCAATAAATATATGTAGAAGAAGGGTTTAGACAATCTTGGAACATTCATTGCCCTGTGGGATACTTCTGAAGAACCATTATCTTCAATTGGATCACTGTTTGCTATTACAGACTTTGCACAAACGTATTAGCATAAAGACGTGGAACTGTTTCAGAGAAGTGTATCATCGCATACATTTGGGGTACATATATCTGTGCTGTAAATGGAGAAGCTGAACTTCCCAGTGTTGGGGGTATTGTGTTGCCCTCAGAGGACCTGAAGAGAGTGAGAAATGCTGAATTGCTGAACTACCATCTGGGACAGTGTGAGAGAGGGGTTATGTGGACATAGAAGGAAATGAGGGAAGTTGATAGTCTTTAACTCCTTCCTGCTTATATAATGAAGTTCACTTTCTAAGGGCTTGCTAGATAGTATGTATATTACTTTCTGTAAATATGCATGTTATAATTGTAGTGAAGCATTATTCTTTTAAAAGTACATAGTAGCCACTTAAGATTTTGATACTTTGTAGACTGGTTAGCATAATTTATTAATTAAAAGGTGCTAACAAGACTTTGCAGAAAGTGGCATGGAAACTGTTTCCTAGAGTTCAGTATTCCTGACCCAGATTAGATTTCCCATGCAGGCACCTGAATAAAGGATGGATTTTCAAAAGTACTCAAAGTGTCTTATTGTTAGAAAGGGGAAAATGGACAATTTTACTGTCTGTCTCCAGTTTCTTCATCCATTTTATTTTTATTTCTTCATCTACTTTATTCTTGTAGTAGAATTCTCAAAATGTTTTGGGTTTTTTTTCAGAAAGCATCATTCGCAGCAACTACCTGTAATTCAAATAATTTTCTAAGATTCCTCTGTGAATACTTTCATCAAATTTCATGCAACAGAAACCTTACTCCTGGTGTAGCTTAAAGTCAGTCCATGTAATATCTTAGGAAAAATGCTACCTTTGTTTTATTCTCTATTTTTCTCTGTCCACTTGTACCACTTCCTCAAGTATGAAAGACGTGAAGATAGTAAGTTTGAGTATGGGAGATTATGATGATTGACTCTTCACTCCAAAAGGTATCATCAGATATTCTTAGAATGAATTTGCAACGTATCAGCAGTTGATTGTATTGGTTTATTTTTTTTTTTTTTCTGAAGGAGACATAGAGAAACCAAAATCCTAGCAGGAGCTTGTTTTTCCTTTGGTAGCGCAGGCATATATTAAGATGTTATTACATTGTAAATTTGGGCAAATACCGCTTTCGTTGTAACAAAGACATTTAGATACTTCGGTTCTAATAAACTTGTAAACAACCAGTGAGCAGAGCTGCCTTTTTAGTCTCACAATTGTAATAGGATGGAATAACTTTCTGAACCTACTTCAGAGAGAGGTGGGATGAAAACATGCATGACTTTTTTTCTCTGCAAACAGGTAAAATAGTAATTTGTTTCTTGCAAATTAAAAACCATAAAGTCTGTTCTTGCTAACGCTTGAAAGATTTTTTGGTTTGCCTGCTAGTACAAATACATTTGGAAGTCTGAAAAAGTTCTTGTAAACAGAATTATAGTTGCCAGCAATATTGTTTTGTCCTCTGAGCTACTCCATCCTTTGAGACAGTCAAAACTGAACTGCATATGATCTTGAGCAATCTGAGTTAACTTTGAAGTTGGACCTGACTTTGAAGTTTGCCCTACTTTGAGCAGGAGTTTGGACTGGATGACCTCCAGAGGTCCCTTCCAACCTGAATTATTCTGTGATCATAAGTATTGTTTCTTTTTCCCAAATATCAGATGTTTCCTGTAATTCTACATTTGTTGCTTTAAAATGCTTCGTGAAGAAATATAAACCTGATAGAACTTCAGTTTACTTTTCAAGCAACAAAAACCCAGTGCCAGCTTCTACGTATATTTTTTTTTTCTTGAACTGATTCTGGTTTATATATTATTTTTCAGTTTGCTTGACACATTTGATTAGTTTTCTCACTAGCATACATGCTCTCTGTTCTACATAAGGGGAGTTATGTTTGTTTACTTAAGTTATTTATATCTGGTTTGGAAATCTCATTTGAATAAAGCCTCACCTCCCTAGAATTCAATGAAAACTGTCAGTGTTAACCTCAGTGACTGACAGCATGTTTAGTTAATTTCTGAACAAGAGCCTTAAACATTGCGCTGTTACAGACATCAAATAATTTTTTTTGGAGAAGCACTGTAATGTGAATTTTTAGTATAGAGAGGAAAGGAAAACAAAATTCAGGGAACTTCAGGTGAGTAAATGCCGCAGTTTCTGAGGCTGGTCTCTTTATGTTTGTGGCTGATGTCGTGGTTTAAACCCAGCCATGCAGCTCGTTCACTCACTGAGCCCCCCTTTCTTGCCCTCCCCCTGCTCCCAGAGGGATGGGGAAGAGAATCAAAAGAATACAACTCTCACAGGTTGAGATAAGAACAGTTTAGTAACTAAGGTATAACACAAATCACTACTGCTACTACTAATAATAATATTAAGAGAATAGCAAGGTAAAAGATTACGATACCACCAGCCGAAAACGAGCCCGACTGGGAAGTGTGTGCCCTTCTGGATAACTCCCCATTACCTCCCAGGCATGACGTGCTGTGGTATGGAATACCTCTTTAGCTAGCTTGGGTCAGGTGTCCTGTCTCTGCTTCCTCCCAGCCTCCCCTCCTCCCTGGCAGAGCGTGAGACTCAAAAAGTCCTTGGTCAGAGTA
>JBCJKH010042214.1:0-17702 GCA_039877255.1 Loriculus beryllinus
TTTAAGCCCTTCATACTTAGCCCTTTGGGAGCATTATTGCTGCCAAGTAAGAATGATATACATTGTCAAAGAAATAATTCATTTGTATGAGTAGCAGAAGGAGCTGATATGTGGTTTAAGGATCTATTTGTGGTTATTTCTCACGTTTTAGTTACTAAACTTTTCTGCACGTGCTATAAATAAGCTAAACCAAGCTTGCTAGAGGATGCTTGCTCCAGGAGGGCTTACAGGCATAGACAGAAGAGCACTTGTCCCTGTAGATGCATATGTACATATATGAGGTTGTCATTCTAATTTCCTACATTCCTTACATTTATTTTCTCAGTTTCTGAGTGCAGTTTATTTTATCCTAACACCGTTTATGAGAGAAGTTTAGAGTGGCTTCCTCCTGCTGCAGACAATTTAAAGCAAGGTGGATGCTACACAACCAACTTTGAATGGGGCCAGAAGCTGAACCAAGAAGCCTCTTTGGATATGATCTATGTGGATAGACCATAAGGTAGGGCTCAAATTCAAGCCTAGCTATTAATAGTAAAGTACTTGCATTCACTGTTTCAGGAGTTAGCTCTCTCCCCACTGAAATAATATGCTATGTCTGGTATAGAAGGATTTGGTCCCTTGAAAATGTCTGAAATGCTTTTAGGTCTGAGGCTGCTCTGTAGAACAATTTGAGTCTTTTAGAAAGGTACATATCCCCCACCATGGTGTCCTGACAAACAGAACCGAAAACAATCAATCAGTTGTATGAAAAAAGGAAAAAAGAAAAAAATCCCCATGAGTAATTTTATTTTCCCCTTTGAACAGATCCTCTCAGTTTCTGTTCTGCTGCCACCATGTGTGAGTGCCCAGCCCCGGGAAGATGGTTGCCTCCACAGATCTCCTGTTTTGATCTCTTTCATTGTAAAACAGAAAGGGAATTACAGTTTTGCACCTGCAGGAAACAAACTTCATTGTCCAAGTTTTTGATACAAAGATTAAACATATGGTTTCAATCTCTAAAGCTAATCTTGCTAGAAATGAAGAGGAATATTTCTAAGGAACACAAATGCCTCTCAGGTTCACAGAAGTAAATTTAGAAAGGAGTCAGGGAGATTACAGATGGAGACAATGATGAACATTTAAGTGTTTTAAATTCTGTATTTTCTGTGACATCGTTTTGCTGTGTTTTCTTAGACAATTCAGTGTTGCTCCATCCCTAACTTCTGTTTCCTTACTTGAGAGTGCAGCTGAGGCTGGGTCTGCGTTTTACTGTGTACATATGATAACATGAGACTGCCTGGTAACTTCATCCACTAATTCCAGTATTACTACAGAAATGTTCATAAAGAATAAGCTGGGAAAGGGAGAGAAGAGACTAGCTACTTGGGGACAGACTCTGCCATGAGTTTTTGTTAGGTCATGCGATTAGACACTCATCTCCACATGAAGGAGCTTTGAGGCACAAGGAGACCAGCCCACAATACTCCAGTCAGAGGAAAGAGCCTGAGCCCCTGCCTGAATCCATCACGGGGGTGAGCAGCCCATGGGCAGGGTAAGACAACCACATAATCTATACCAACCGCAGTGAACTAGTCCCTGTGTGTGATGTAAGGGGAGAACAGGGAATCCAGGAGCCTGCTACAGGGAAGAGAAACCTGGGTGGTGCTGGGATGAGATAGAAACTGCTGCAGTAATGACCATGTAAACAGCACAGATCAAAAAGAAAGGAGAAAAGGGTGTAGCTCATTTAAAGAGGGCAGGGACTTCCCTGGGAGCCCTTATTTGGTACTGCTAAATCCACTGAGCAACTGGCCAAGTTTCTTTCACAGCTGGAGTAGGATACAGAGTAAAAACATTGCCATTACCTGTAAAAGTAACATGCCTGGCTTTTTGTCTTGCACGCTGTCTGGGGCCCTGAGGCAAGGAGAGGTAGCGTACTTCTGTGGTGTTAACCTGTGTATGAGACAGAAATGTGTTCAGTGCCTGTGACTGTGTGTGCCATTTGCACCTTTTTGGTGAGAAGGTATAGAGGGATGGCTATATGCTTTTTCTTTTGTGCCTCTGCACTTTTAAAGGCCAATTTAGAGAGGAATGTATAAGAACAATGCTTGGCTTGGACCGTTGAACTCAATGTCAATGCCAGTGAAACATGCCAGTGTCTATTGTAATAGCCCTATGGGGTTTTTTTACAGTCAGCAGAGAGAAATATGTTCTTCTAAGATTCACCTTTCCTATTTCATGTGACAACTTTAAATAAAATTAATATACCCAGCAAGGACTTATTTCTCTTCCCTCACTGTGATCAACTCAGCTTTAATTGTCTATGCTATCCAATAACTACCTTTGGTCAGACAAATCTTAACAGAGCCAACAGTCAGTGCAAGGTGTCAAGGGCTTTGCATCTGGGTTTTGTTTTTTTTTTTTTTTTTGTGATTATATTGTTTTGCACATACCAAAACAATGCAAATTACGTTGTTTTACTACTGACAGCCATAGTAGCTGATCTCTGACCAATGTATAGAGGTAGTACATTAAAATGTTGCTGTCACCATGCTAAGGACGCTGGGGAGAGTATCCATTTTAATTATTACAAAAAGCATATAAAATGGGTGTCTGTTTCCTTATTTACAGAGAAGCAGAGGCATTTTTCACATAAACAGTAATGTATGTAGCAGGTACCGGTCTACCCCAAGGTAAGCTGTTTCCTTTCCTGCAGCTCTTCCTCAGGCTGTGCTGCCGACGGATGAGGATTTCTTGGGCTTGTCTCTCGTTTGAGCTGGTAGGCAGGTTGTGTCGATTGTATGCTGGTGCCTGAAACAGAAAATGCACCCAGCTGATTTTCTTTGCTCTTCCAATGTTAAAAACCTTATGCAATCTGGTTGATCATGGGGCCAAGGGAACACTTGCCCCATATCGGCCACAGACTGACCACAGATCTCTTTGGCATCACATGAAAAAAAACAGCCTCATACTAAATTCACTGCTGCAGATCAAGATAGGAGGAAACACAAGAACAGCTGTATGTCTTACACCTCAAGGACTGCATTTTGATGTCATCTCTCATAGACTCTTGACTGTTTGAAGTGCACTAGAAACATATACCTACCCACACAAGTTTATTAACATCTCTGTGCTTGTTCTTTGACATCCTTTTTCTTGTCACACAGTTGGGAGCTACAGATCTGAGACAGGTCCCAGGAGAGAGATAGCTGATTAACTAGCCTTTGAGCCTTACTACTAATATTACTGGGCCAGCAGCAAGTTGCAGATGCACCCAGGAGCAAAAGACTAAGTTAAAAGGAGTACATCTCCAGAATAAGATACACAGACTGAGTTTCCTTTCCATACCTGGACAAACTACACCTTAATATCACCCTAAACCAGAGCATGGTTTAGGACAAGCTTTTTAATTTATTGCATACATTAGGTGAAATGAGGGAAATATTTGTCTGTCTTAAAGAGAAAAATTAAGCCTTCTTAAAAAGCAGAATCTGATCTCTGTCACACTTGCAAAGCTCCTTGTAAAATTGATCTGGTGAGCCAGACATTATCAGGCCTTCAGAGTTGAAAGTTAAGTATTGAAAGTAGTATTGTTTTCCTTCCTATCATTCGTATCCAAAAGCACACAGTTCTCAGTACCACATATGAAGTGACCAGTGCAAATAGTTATTGCTGTAATTGATTTTCGAGAGCTTTCATTTCAGTAATCTAAGACACAGCTATATATGCAACTTATTGCTGGTAAGATAAGAAATTAATATCATAAATATAATAAGCTGTGGCAAATCAAACAATATTAAAAATGAATATCATATTAATAATGACACACTTAAAAGAGCAGGGCCTAGAATTTTCTCTTAAATATGTGTTACATGAGTTGAAGGTGTTTATCTGCATAATTCTGAGATTAATGTAAAATATATTGTACCACTCATTGCTGTAGGAGAGCACTCAGTTCTATATTCTGGGCTCAATATTGGATTAAGTAGATATAGAACCAACTAGAACCAACTAGGCTGGAAAAGACCTTCATGATCATCAAGTCCAATATTACCCCAGGACTGTCAAGTCCACCACTAAACTATACCACTAAGGGCCTCATCTACACGTTTTTTGAACACTTCCAGGGACAGTGACTCCACCACTTCCCTGGGCAGCCTGTTCCAGTGCTTCATCACCCTCTCTGTGAAGAAATTTTACCTAATATCCAATCTAAACCTCCCCTGGCACAGCTTGAGGACCTCTTGTCCTAGCACTTGTTACTTGGGAGAAGAGACTGACCTCCACATTGCTACATCCTTCATTCAGGTTGTTGTAGAAAGCCACAAGGTCCCCCCTGAGCCTTCTCTTCTCCAGACTAAACAACCCCAGTTCCCTTAGCCTCTCCTCATAAAACTTGTGCTCCAGACCCTTCATCAGCTTCGTTGCCCTTCTCTTGACCTGGTCCAGTATCTCAATATCTCTCAGTAACTCAATATTCACTTGGCTGCATCAAAGGCAGTACAAATTTCTGCAAACAAAATCCCTGCTGAGTTATCACCCTCATATTATGGGTGAAAAAAACCCAAATGTGTAAAGCAAAGCTCCAGAGGAGGTGGAATATTTATTTATTTTTCCCCTTTCTTCTCCTGTGGGGAGGTTAAGCTGTTGGTCCCATACAGATGGAGGATTTACCAGCCTCTCAGCTGTCTTTGAGCTATGCAGTGTTTACCACTGCTGGTCCATCCACCTCCACAGGGTGGATCTTCACTGCTGCTGGCCACCCCCCAGCCCACCACCTCCCACAAGAGGCTGCACTCATCCCCGGGTACCAGGTAGCTGGCTGAGAAGCATCGGTAGCTGGTTGCCCAGCATTGGTCCAGCCTAGCCATCCACGGCACAGGCAGTGAGTGCATGCCGTGGGGACAGAGCGTTTGGCAGCCTGGAGATGGTGGTTCCCGAGTCACGGGCAGCTGTGTAGTGAGGAAAGCCTGACCTCTACAGCCCAGTCACAGATTTTCCTGGCTTTCCATGTTGTTGCCAGGGTGAAAAGCTGATGGAGAAAACTTGCTTTCTCTTTCTACACCCTGGAATGTGCCGCAAGCCAGGGCTTCTTCCCCTCCTTCCTTTCCCTTCCCTTCCCTTCCCTTGGCAGCTCCAGAGTCGGAGCACCTCAGGGCACTGGGCTCGCATCTCCCACTAGCGTTGACCCCAGGGCTGGTCCTGGTGCTACCACCCGCCGTGGCTGTGATATAGGGAGAGCAAACAAGAGCTTTCAGTCTGCAAACAGCGATAGCAGGTCGTTTACACACCCTTTGTCGCACTTGGTATAGATTATGTGCCAAAACGTCTCTCATGGACTTCACCTCTGCGTGGGAGAGCCTGTGCACACGCCGATTTCTACCGTTCCTGTAAATAAAAGAGAAGTTTAAATATTACGTTAATGAGTTGATTAAATATTATTCCCATGAAATGATTCATGAACTATTTTTAATACCAGAACACAAGAATCTTCAGCCTCTTCGTGACCAGTGACACCACAAAATCATCCAAAGATTAATAAAAAATGTCGTATTTTACTGTTTTCTGGGTTTTATCAATATACTGGGTAGTCAAAATGAGCCCTAAGCCTTCATACACCTGGTAGTAGAAACTTTTTCTTTTTTTTTTTTTCCTCAAAGCTTCATGAGGAAGTTTGTATTTAAGGATTAGATTGGGCAACAACCAGCAGCGCATTCCGGAAGGCACTGAAAGTTTCCTCTTCTGTCTGAATGCATTCTTCAGCATGGTCTAGCAGTCTGGGCCCTGCAGACCTACTGGTTTTAACTCCTTTGAGAAAGTGCAGTGGATCCTGAAGAGCTAAAACCCATGCTGATGAAAGAGCACAAGACACCCACCTTGTGGTGAGGAGAACATATAGGGTTTCCTTGCTATTGAGCCTGATTCTCCATTTAAAATGAAAGAACTAACTAAAAGATAGTTATCTTTCTATTTTTAACAGACTGCAACAAGAAGCTCAAGTCACGTGTAGCTGCCCGGCTTTTTCACTATCGAAACAATGGAGGAGGGCTACTGTGAAATGTTAACTGGTTCTGCTAAATAGGTTGATATGTGTGAGAGCAGCATACAGTTCAATTCCCAAGAAAACAAAGGGAATTAGACAGTGATCATTCAGAATGAATCAGTCTGTGTTCCTGTTATTTCTGTGTTTTGTTTTCATTTTTTTCCTTTCTCCATTTCCTTTCTTAACTTCTTTTTTTAAAATGAAATTTCAAATCTGTGTTCTCAGCTAAGTGATGTCCTTAGAGTATCATCTGTAAACTGTGCAATTAAAGGATGGATTATGATCAATGTACAGTATCATCAAAACTTTGTGTGTGTTTACCTTTTACTCTCTCTACAATAAATTAAAAAAGTTTTAACAAATGTTGAAACAAAGGAAGATGGATTCAAGCTAAAATGAGTTTATGGCGTAAACATAGGAATAAGGTTAGGATTTGAAATTACCACTGGTTTGACAAGATTACCACTGGTTTTGTGCTATTGACAAGCATAAGTGAGTGAATAGGACTCATTTCAGGATTTGACCAGAAATCTTATCCTGGACCTAATGAATCCTTCCTAACAAATGTTTAATTGGTATTTATCAATTCTCAACAGCACAGCAAAGTTAAGTATTTACCATTAGGGAAGAAAGCCCAACACCACCACCCAATTCCAGGCCAGCTGGGTGGGTTGGTTGGTTGGTTGGTTGGGTTTTCACTTGTTTTCAGCTGTCAGGATTAACACTGAGAGGATCCAAGGATACCACAAAGTTTCCAGGCTTAGGTGCAATGCACCTTTATTCCATACTGGGTCTGGTTGTTGCAGGCTGTGGGACAGTCCATGTATGCTACTTTCCACAGCACGGAAACCAGTGTTTTTGGACAACAGAGAGACACGAGGTACACCTGGGAAAGCAAACACAGCTCCAGCTCCTGGGTACTAATGTCAATCTAGCCTGCCAGTGAGTAGTTGTCTATAAAATGCAGGCTTTGCTCATTTGTGTAATGCAAATTGAACTGACATAGCTGATGCAAGCAGCTTTGACATCATACAGATTAATTGTCTCTCTGGTCCCCACTTCAGTGAAAATCTCCACAGGGTCTCTATACCTTACAGTTGGGAATAAATGAGAGAAAGCAGCTAAATAGGAGAAAGCAGAACTCCGCTAGGAAGACATCAGATCATCTTTTTACCTTTCCAGTTATATACCTGACCCTCCATATGCCACCACAGAGGTGGCCATTTCAGTCATTTAAAGGCTCATAATTTTGTTCTTAAAGTGACTTAAATAGAATAAATAAAATTCCCTGAATTTCAGCTGAGCTGGGATAGCAAGAGAACAAACAGTAGGAAGATAGCCTATATTGTTCCAAGGCATAAATTGAAAACATGCACTATTTTCATGGAATTTAATATTAACCTACAATGCACAGGTGTAAGGAACAGATTGCTTTTGCATTTTGCAATATACAATGCATTTAAAGAGAACTTCCAAAAAAAAAAAAAAAGCCCCAAACAAGTTTTGTAGGTTACCAAGCCCATCAAGCAATCCTTACTGAAACAATTTCTTTGTTCTTAGTGAAACTTCCAGCATGTTACAACAAAACACAGTGCAGGAAATGTATTTGTGAAGAAAATAAAGAAATTATTGTATGCCATGAAAACTGTCTGTCTGTAATGAGTACCATGGCAGTATCTCTTTACATCTGTAGACAGCTGACTCATGGAGGAAACAAAATGCCTTCCACAAACCTTGTAAGATTATTTTGTATGTGTTATATCTAAAATCTTGAACTGTGTGAAGTCTCCACCAATCTTCACTAGTCCTGTGAAGGAAGTAATGTTCATAGGGCAAAGTCCTTGCAGAACTGCATCACTGCAAATGACACATGACACTTGATTTTGACCTGCACTGTATTGATACATTCTAAGATTTACTCTCACCAAAGTCAGTATTGCAGCAATATGAAGCCAACAGTAAGTAAGCTAAGCATCAAGCCATCTCTCTGTGTAATGGGCATATTTCCTCCAAGAAACAGCCGTGCAAACAGTTTTGATAATATCTGCTCAGCCCTGTTTTTGCAATTTCTATCTTTATTTCTAAGGCTTATATTCTACAAAACACTGTGACAAAATGCTCTATTTTCATTCAAATTTGAATTCTTTGTTGCACAGTCCATGGGCAAATTTCGCCACTGGAAACACTGCATATTGGACACCTTCTCCACCTGCAGGAATTACACCAGCATGAATGCAATTTCTGAGAATAATTCTAATTCACACAGATGGAGATCCACTTTGATTGTTGTAGAGCACTTCCCCTCATGTGCTTAAAGGTTGCAGAACTGATCAAAAGCGCTAGTGAGAGATTACTACTCTGTGAAAGAGAGTGCCAGAGAGCACTACTCTGGCACTGCAAATATTGTTTTGCAAGCTATACATTGGAATTTGCTTTCAAATCTCCACTTGCTTACAGCCAGATTTTTGTATCCTCACTAAAGTCAGAGACTTTAGGTACAAGCTGTTTCATTGATAACTATCAAGCAATTTACAAATGCATTTAGAAACCTTTTAGTCTTAAGCAGGTTCACTGAATGGGTCAGGAGGATGAAAAGAACTGCTGCATTGGCTCAGACCAAAGATCCAACAACTCGCTCACTACCCTGTCTCTTCCAGTGCTCAAATCTATCAATGAGCAGAGCTGGGAAAACATATATTCTCCTAGAACACTCTCACAGCCTCCAAGAATCATGTTTCTGTGCCAAAGGCTGCACTTGCTTTTTTGAAGTTGACACTTTATTTTTAAAAAGGCTGTCTCAGTAGGAAAACCTGTGCATCAGAGGTTGATGCCCAGTAAAATTCAATTACAGCTAGAGTAGAGATGGCAAAAATTAGTCCACCATTATCAGCTGTTTATCATAGAATATTTTTCAGCCTAAATTCTCAGCTCAGGAGAGAATTTCTGAACTATACTGAAGCATTTTGTCTTATTTTCTCTTTCACTCAAGAAAATAAGAGAAATATGATTTGATTGCCATATATTGTCTACCAAACTTGCACATTTTGTATTGGCTCAGAACAGTTAAGGGAATACAGCAGACAGAAAGGAGCCTGACAGATAAGCAGTCTTTTTAATATCAACTGTTCAGCAAAGAACACCTGTTAGATGCCAAGTTTTAATCTGCAGGGACATCTTCAACTAGATCAGATTGCTCAGAACCCCATCCAGCCTGACCTTGAATGTTTCCAAGGATGGTTCATCTACCAAATCTCTAGGCAACCTGCCCCAGTGTTTCACTACCCTCAAAAAAAAAAATTCTTCCTTATATCTAGTCTAAATCTACCCTCCTTGAGTTTAAAACTATTACCTCTTGTCTTTTCGCTAGCCTATTAAATCTCTGTTCTCATCTTTCTTACAAGCTTGCTTTAGGTATTGGAAGGCCACAGTCAGGTCTCTCCAGAGCCTTCTCTTCTCCAGGCTGAACAACCACAACTCTCTCAGCCTTTCCTCATAGGAGAGGTGCTCCATTGCTCTGATCATTTTTAAGGATGCTTTCCAACAGGTCCATGTCTTTCCTGTACTGGGTGCCCCAGAGCTGAACACAGTACTCTAGGTGGGGTCTCATCAGAGCAGAGGGTTTAGAACTACCTACCTTGACCTACCGATCATGCTTCTTTTGATGCAGCCTAGGATATGTATGGTTGACTTTATGGGCTGCGAGGTTATGTTGCTGGGTACATATACAGCTTTTAATCCACTAGTACCCCCAAATCTTTCTCTGCAGGGCTTTAAACCCTTAGGATTTAATTGGACGAATTTTGCAAGGAAGTACCAAAATAAGACAAGACAGTTTGAAGGACTGCAAACTGAAGTAGCAATAATTGTAAATGTTACAAGACAATCTGCTTTTAACAAAAATCTGTGATAGGGATAATACAGTTGGGACCTGGCTCCAAGCTCTCCTGCAGGTCTCTCATCACCTATCACCGATGAGCAAAACCCACTGGTCAGCTCAGTGACAAGTATAACCACCTTGAACCACTGCTGTGATGTAAAGCATCCAGAGCAGCTTCTGCACCTGACTCATGATTCCTCTTCAGAACTGCCCATCGTTAAAGAAAAACAGAAAAAATATCCCTGGTTTTCATTTTCACTCTGCAAATATGATGAGCACCAAATTGCAAGCACAAAATGGTAACTTCTCTTTTCATAACTATATTTTTTCCCCATATATTTCTATTTAAGGCATAAAATCCGTTGGGTATTTCCTCATTTTTGTCCTCATCCTTCCTGCACCTACACTAAAAAGGGAGTCAGGAAGTCAATACTCACTGTGAAGAAGCTGCAGGTGTTTCTGAAATTTTCATGCTACTCTCAGCCATCTCAATGGCCAGTTTTATCTCCATCTTTTTGTACAATGACACAATGCTGGATTTGGGCTGGTGTTCCCGAATTAAGATTTTCTTCAAATACTTATTATCAATCTTCTTAAATCTGCAAAAGAGATAGATATTAAGATCAAAGTGTAAAAAAATTAATTTTTTTTATTATTATTTTTGAGGTACAAGCTGACCTTCATTCAAATGCACACATATATAATTCAGTGGTAGAAACTGAATCCAAATTGGAGGCACCTGTGGACTCCTGAAGACCTAGTGAGTGGAGACCTTTAGAGGGACATTTGGCATGTTCTGCTGGTCCACAGAGAAATCAAAGCCCACCAGACAAAAGAAAGGAAACAAGCTGCAATCAGAGCAAAAAAAGGCTGGGTATGTGTTTGCATGTAACACTGCCACATTTGTTGGAAAAGAATATGGACAGTCTCCCTGCTTTTGTACAAATGTTGTATTCTAGTAGGGCATAACAGCAGCAGCTGCTCTTACAGCAATCCTGGCCTATTCAGCCAGCCACCAATGAGGCTTTAAATGGCTCAGCAGTTACAGTAGTTTGGGTCCATTATGTTGCTGATGATTTTGTATCCTGACAATTACAGCGGAGAAAATACAGTTCTTTGTATTCTGAATAACAGAGAGATTGAATGGCCCTCAAAATACTATGTGCTTGCATGCTGCAAATTGTAAAATATCACTAATGTGTGGCAAAATTTGAATGTGAATATGTTGTGTGTGGCTTTGGAACAGGTATGTGCTTTCAGGCAGGCATTTAATAGAACAACAGCGGATCTTCTTATACGTTTCTTTCAAAGCTACAGTTTACCACAGCAAGGTAATGTGGTCCACAATGCTAGAAAAAGCACTAGAGAGTTTATACATTTTTTCTTAACAAAGTCTATTTTTTATACATAATAGCAGAGATAGGTACACAGATGTTTTCATTGGGATTTCTGCTCTTCTATATGTTTTCCTATGTTACAGAAAGCCTCCTGGAGTGTCATCACTTAAGTAATTAATTCTGATATACATATGCTAACCCTTTTTAAAGTTGAGTAGAAACATCTAGGGAATTACCTTTTAATACAATCTTCTTCCACTAAATGCTCTCACATACACTGTGTTTTTTGAATCTGTCCCTGAACTGAAATTCTGTTTTTATAGCTAGTTTAGACAAAATACTGTCTTCATAGCTGTTGGGTAGATGTGAGATAAGGGGATAACATTTTCTCACAGATGTGAGTAAATGGAGCTATTCCAATGGTATTACTGTTCCAACTGGGATTTGTTTATCTTATTGACTGCACAAGCAGTGGTGTGATCCCAGCAGATGTCCTAAAGCTCAATCTGTACTGTGAGAGACAAAAGGACGTTTTAGCTTCTGGGTCCAGGTATGTGCCCTAGCATATTACATGTTTACTCCTCACTGGGACAAGAACCAGATGCAAACCAGCCACCTTCTTCCCACTCTTAAGTCGTGATTTCCATAGGGAGAGACCCAGTCATGAAAGGAGTCCCAACAGACCCCTCTGCTGATTACTGGGGTCCAGTACTGAAAGGTGAGACAAAGGAATCCAGCACAGAAGCCTAGGCATAACTATGATAGCTAGGGATAACTTTTAGCCCACAACATCATAATAAGATGTCTCTGGGAAAGGAAGATAGTGTCTCCCACACTTCCCTTCACGTGCTACAGTGATGGCCAGCATGTTCACAGTGCTCCCTTAAGGAAAAGGTAAAGGGAACAGCAGCTCAGAATGGCAGGCCCATCACTTCTGGACAGTGCCAAGCTTTGCAAAATCACTTCTTCCTGTTCCTAGAAAATACAAGGCAGGTCCTGTGTTTCTGAGTTAGGACTAGCTTGAGACTATCTGCTTATGCTACTGGATATCTAAATTTAACCGTTCCCTTCAGTATTCTTATTTTAAGTATTACTGAATGTGAAGGTTTGTAAGGACAGGTAACTGTTATTGAATCTGTACTCACTGAGACAGGATTATATTTGCTGCAGAAGCTTACAGCAGAAGTCAGTGAAGGACTGACACCTTAGGTAGCTTCTGTTCTAAATCCAGACTTCAAGAAGCACTTCCATGGGTCTAAGATTTATGCCAAAGCTATGTGCACAGGCTGATGTGTGCAGCATGATATGCTTTCCTTTCAGAAGGCTTATATTCTGCTTATTTGTGCAGAAGTAATTTAGCAGGCAATATGTGAGCGCTACACTCCCAAGAGATAATGGTCGTTCAGGAGTTCACTTTTTAAAAAGAGATATTGCACATGTCCCCAATATTTTCATGCTATTTTAGCTTTATGGGGCACAAGATTGATTTCTTACTCTATTAACCTATTTTATTTTACATGATAGATATTACAGTAAGCTGCAATAAGAGATGCTTACTTATCTCTCAGCTGATAATGACTCCAGTGTCCACATATGTCTTCAATACCAGCCTTCAAATGATCCATCAACTAGAGAAACAAACATGGAAAAATTTTAAGTGGCCATTATATTAAAATAATGTTACCACAAATATGTAATTGTTGGCAGGTTTTGAGACTTTTTTACTAGAGGATGTGAGTTAATTCTGAAAGCATCTACATTTCTCTTGAAATCAATGCAAAGATACCATTGTGACAGCTCCTATTCTTGGCTGCAGGGGCAGTATTTTGATGGAGGCAAGTCTGTCAGTCTGCTATCATCTCACCACTATCCAGCAACGTACAAGCCCAAGTAAAGGAAGATGATACTGAGCATCCAAATTCCCTGGTCCTCTGTGTTTACTGAGACCAAAACCTAAATTCTTGGTTCTGTCAATCCAGTTTCCCTTCTGCATGTGTGATCTCCCTGAGAGGGGCACAGGGCCAGGTACCACACACCTTAACTTTGCCTTGACTAATAAGTCCTCTGAGGCTTTTGAAAATTGTCATGAGACTCACAAGTTAATCACAGATAACTACCATGATTTTCAGTCATCTTTTCTGTGTTTCTAGCATTACAGAAACAAACAGAAATATAGTGAATGCTTGCATACACATAAATTCATGTCAAGGTTAAGTGTAAGGGTTGAAATAATAAGAATTAAATGTACTTAATATTCAAACCAGTTGAGAAGCTCTAATTCTAATATCTCTGCATGTGTGTAATTTTAAGGCACAGTGTTTCTGTTAATTTCAAATATATTCCGTATTGTAAAAATGAAAGCATGTACATATATTTTGCATACTGTTAAGTCAGTTTAAGCAGCTTTCTGTAATTTTTTCTAATGTTAATTAGGGAGCTAAAGTAAATGTTTGAGAGGGGAAAAGACCATTACTCAGAATAACTTGAAACTAAATTTGCAGACCAATGGCTCAACCCATTTCAGTTCAATAAAACTTGATTAAAGACTTTTAAGGGTTCAGTGTGTACCCAGTCAAAAGATGGCAACAAGGTGTTTGACAAATCTAGCTTGGAAGGATGATGAGTGCATTTTGTAAATGTGCCTTCATGTTTCTGTCATGGTCACAAGTGTCAAGAAGTAAGGGTCCTGCTACATCAAGAAACTTGTGGTATAATGTTATAATATGATAGTTACTACGAATATGAATGAAATATAGTTTAGAAAATTATGCCTACGGTTTTCCTCCAAATATTGATAAAAGCATTCAGTCTCCAAATTCACTGAATGCCAGTGCTACCAAAAGCCTCCATCTGTCTAGCTCTTTTGGAATACGCTTTCTCTTCTTTTTAGGATACCAGCTACTGATATAAAAGACTTACTCGCACATGAATCTCTTCATTGATAGACTCCTTTTTGTTGGTCTTTTTCACATCTAGATAACTGACCAATGGTCCAATTGTGATTCCCTGCGTTTGGAACAATGGGTTGAAATGTTAATTATCTTTTAAGGAGAAAGACAGAAGGAAAGCAAAGATATCATTTTAATCAATTAGGAAAGCTGTGCATTAGATATATTGATTGTATGGAGAGCTACAAAAGAGGCTTAAAATTTAAAACTTTAAAAAAATTATGCACCAATATTTTTGTAATCAAGATTGTATTTATTGACTTTTAACTCTTTGCCAACCTTCAAAACAGCACTCACTTGAAAGAAAACGTTATCTTTGCGAGGTTCTTACAATCCTGAAATCTCTTACTTCAGCATGTTCAGAATTATATACTTTGGGTAGGTTTTTTTAACTTCAAAATTATTTTCAGATCTTTCCAATTCTTTACTGCACTGCTACTGAATAGCATTTTAAAAGGGGAAACAGAAGCAAATCTTTTTTATCTGAAACATTCTGGTGGAATCTAACCACAAGTACATAGTGCTCCATTGGCACTCTAGATTATCTGAGATTTTGTACAGGAAAATACAGAACATGGGATGCAAGACTTCCAGAAGATCCAGTTCTTCCAGATATAGCAGTGTAAACCAAGTGGAACAGCCCAAACATCTAAAGTAGCCAGCTATTCTTAGAAATCTGAATTATCCACTTCAGTTTTCTCTAGTATTTTTTTTACAAAGGCTTTTTAAATGTTCTCATTTGGTCACCAAGATGAATGAAGATAAAAGTAAAAAATTCAAAATCCTTCATAGAACAGACACACTAATTTCTATTCAGTTTGAAGTACAATGCTAACAGAGAATGATTCTGTGCTGAAGTGTAAGGTTAAAATGCTTCTTTATTTGGAAGCATTAGGAAGCACATCTGCAGTGAACATAAGAGATTTTGGACACAAAATGCTCCTTTCCTTGAATATTTAATTAATATTTGGTTTTTCAATGCCAACTTTCTCAAGAAGTTATTTAATAATAACTAGAAAGCCCTGAAAGGGTAATTATACATTGCAGTTCTAAGTCTGGCCATAAAATATGATTTAAGAGGAAATTCAATGCAATCTTCACTATGAAGTTTTCAGTCACCTCTATTACATGAAAGCAATCCATTAAGAAATACACTTACTTGGATGAACACAGTGAAATATATAACTACAAGAGTAGCGGTAATGAACAATTTTTTTCTTGGGAAGAGATTCACTGGAAGTAAGAATGCAAGAGAGAAGCTGCTGGCTCCTCGAAGGCCACTGTAGGAAATAATGAGTTGGTCTTTGAAAGTGAAGGGATATGTTCGGAACTTGTTGCTGATGTAGAAGAGAGCAAATACACCTAGGAAGGTTAAAAAAAAAAAAGAAAATAACCTATTATTAACCAAGGTGAAAAGGAAAATACTTAAAGCAAAACAACATCTTGGCTCACTCAGCTGTTGACAGTCTCTTCAGTTTTGGGTTCTTGTGTCTTCTCTTCGACCAACTGCTTAATCTGGTTTGTATTAAAAAATCTAGATAAGACCATGGTTACTACCTGCTTTGGGATTTAAATTCATTTATGCAGTTTAAAAATTAGATTAGGAGAAAATATTTACTTTCTCTATTTATGATGCACACTTTTTTTCTGAAGTGTTCTTGAGATAAGACAATCCACTGGTTGAGAGCTTTTTCTGTGCCTTCTCTTGAAGTGTTTCCTGCTTTCTGCACAGTGTCTGCCCAAAGTGTTTGAGCAGTGCTTTACCAACAAGTCCTGTGGACAGGTTCACTGAAAGGCAAAAAGTAATAACATTTTGATTTTTGATCCTCTAGCTTATTGTGTCTGTAATTCCATGTTTATTTCTCAAATTTATTCTTTTTTAATGAGAGTTAAATTAATCACAGATCCTGTGGTTGTGTAAGGACTGCTGCTTTTCTTTATAGAGCATATTTAGCAATCTGCTTGATTTAATCTTCATCTCCCTTAAGAAACATGTATCCTGTCTTGTGTGGAAACTATTATTACTGAAGTAAAAACTGAAAAATGCTAATAATTAGTGGTATTATTTTACACAGCTGTCACTGGTAAACTCTGCACTATTACAGGTAAGGCTAGTAGCAGTATCCTGTTATGCAGGTTGCTGGATACTGCTTTATGTAAGACCTTTTTTGGCTACGTATGTTAGAGATCAGCTACTCAAATTGAAACTATGTAAGTAAAGTATCACTCTCAGGCCAATTCTCTTTACTTTACTCAAGCTTCAGGCAAAATTGATGTAATTATTTTAGCAAACAGATTTAGCAGAAAATATTTCAGCCATCCTCTGGAAAGCTCTAGCACTCCCCTTGCTGTTTGAGAGCAGGATGGACATGCAGCAGCAAAACAGCTTTTGCATCAGGAGATCACTATTTCTGTCTTGGTTTGATGGATGTTCCAATATGGACTCTGAAAGTAAGCCTTTAAAAACTTAAGAGGCCATGCTTGGTCCAGGATTAGCAAGAAAATACTTAATTACTTTCCTTTTGCTGTCAGCCCACAGGAATTATATTGCCTTTACCACTGAGTACTTAGTGTTATCCCTACATAATAGAGCTGATCAGATGCATGTATTTGAACTGTCACAGGTTTCCTCTTTCTTCTCCCTTGCGTTAAATGCCTTCCTATAGGGCTCCCAGGCTTAAAAGTCAAAGGTCTTGAAATGTGCATGGGTTTTGAACCAATGTCTTCTTTCTGTTCTGTTATTCTTTTTGTCTGAAGGGACAAGCCACTTGAGAGACTCAAGCAAGAGCACCTTAACCTCAGGTGTTTGATGCCAACACTTAGCTGGTCCCAAATGTTAGCCTCAGAGTACTGTAGGCTGGAAGGACCTTTGAAGGTCATTTAGTCAAAGTCCTTATCAAGGCAAAGCTAATCAGATCAGGTTGTTCAAAGTTTCGGTCAAGTCTTGAATGCTTTCAACAATAGAGAGCTGGACCACTGCTGCAATACTGGATCAGCCTCATGTTAAGAAATGGGTTCCTACTGTCTATTCTGACTTTCCAGGTTCCAGTTTGTGTCTGTTCCTTCTTGTCCTGTTGCTGTGCACCTCTGAGAAATGTCTGTTTCCATCTTCTCTCTCTCCTCTGACTGAGCACTTGGAGAACATCATCTCTCTCCTGTGCTATACCTTCCTCAGGCTGCATAGACTCAGTACTCTCAGACTCTCCCTGTATATCCAGTGCTCCAGGCTCTGACTAGGTTGGTGACCTGTACTGAACTTGATCCAGAACCTCTGTGTCCTTCCTACACTGAGGAACCCAGAACTGGAGAGACTGCTCTGGAAACACACATTTCCACCAGTGCTGAGAAGGGAAGAAACACTTTGCTGGACCTGATGGCTATACACTTGCTAATGTAGCCCACAATACTGTTTGTCTTCTTTGTCACAAGAGCATAATTCTGACTTGCGTTCAACCTGTTATCTACCAGATCAGGTACTTTTCTGTAGAGCTGCTTACTAGACTCCAAGCCTATACTCG
>JBCJKH010042215.1:1947-12656 GCA_039877255.1 Loriculus beryllinus
TTGGTGTCCCCATTATAAATTGCAAATCCATATAAAATGTTTAGGTTTTCGTGCACTGCTCATCCCAGGTTCTCTGATCCCAGTGATATGTTTCTGTAAAGAGTACTTGTAAAGTAGTCATCTCTGGTTTACCTAGAAATATCCATTTTTCTATCGTACAGTTATGTTTTGCAGCTTTGGCAGTAAATCTGTTACATTTCTCTTGTAATTTATCATTTTATTGCTATATGCAAAGCATCACTGACCTGTGTCCCCTGTGGTCAAAATGACCTGAAACTCAGTGGTAAGAAGAGATTATTCGCTCTGTAGAAGCCTCTTCTCTTCCTGAATCTGGCCATAATTTTGAGTCATAGCATCTAATCAGACTTAATGAAGTAGTAGAGAAGTAGGTAGGCCATTGTCAGAACCTTCAGTACCATAGGGGATTTTGTCAGCGCAGTGGTTGGGAGATCCACATTATGTGTGAATTCCATTTCCAGAATCATTTGAAAGCTGATGCTTAAAGTGCTTATCATACAAAGCTCTGAAGTGGCTACTGCCAGGTGCAGGTATTGAAGGCTGAAATTATACTTGTTCTCCTATATTGAACTGTAATTAAGCAGACACTTGAGTATCTGTTCATCTATTTGTGTTTTTTTAAGCTTGCCACCATTCAGTAAACAAATAATTTTAACTTTATTCCTCACATAAAATATATGCATGGAAGATATTAAAAATGTTAAGCTGTGCAAGGTAGACTTCACATTATTCTTGTAAAAAATATGTTTTGATGCCATTTCCATCCTGTCTCCCACAGCTTCCTCTAAAAAAAAGAAAAAAAAAATTATCTCAGTTTAGGAGAATATGTTGATCACTGGCAAAGAAAATGGAACAAAGCCTGTGGAGCACACTGGAGAGCTGCAAACTTGTTCTCATCTTTTGAAAACAATACCATAATGAGCCTCCCACTTAAAAATCTGTAGTAAAAAAAAATGAATCTATAATGTTCCTGCTAATAACAGCACATTTCAGTAACCCGGATAATACCCTCACAGTGTTCATGCTCTGCAGGCTTCATAAAAACAAACAAGGTGTTGCTTGAGCAGTGCAACTTCTAAAGCCTGGTTTAGGGGAGGAGTAGCTCTCCTGGCTGTACCAGCCACTTCAGAGTATCACAACTGCATTTGAATCACAGCCTTTCATCTGGGGGAGGCTCTCTGGGGTATCTCTCTGTAGTCTGGCTCCCTGTTTTCACCAAAGTTGTGGGGTGTTGGTGTCTTTGAAAGTGAGCTTAGCTGATTCAGAATTTCTTGCTGGGGAGGAAAAAGGGGAATGATCAATGGACTGATACCACAACTGCGCATACTACCCTTTGCATTGAGGCTAGAAATAAACATGTTGTCTACAGCATAACTTTGCAAAGCTGAGCAGTATAGCTGATTCTGTCCGCTGCTATGATTGTTATGAAGAGCCCCTCCACCCCAGCCTCTTTACAATGCAGGTTAGTTCAAAAGCACAGATGATTTTGCTTTAAGAATGACACTGGAAGTCCAGGAAAATGCAGTGCCAGAAAAGATGTGAAATCACTGCTGCATCTCCGCTCATTTTTGGAAAGCAACTCTGTTTTATTTAATATATCTTGAAATATATTTGGGACACCTAAGTCATGCACTTGGCTCATGAATTGGTTCACCTTCAGTTTGAATGTGGTATATTCTTTTTTTCTTTAGATAACCTGCAGAAGAACAGTGGCAGTGCTCTCCCTGGCTCCTGACACAGAAGTTTGTGTCAGTCATTTCCTACCTGCAAAACACACACGCTAATGACCATGCATGGTCTCCCATAGACCTGACGTCTAGCTCTTTCAGCTCTGCACTTAGGACTCTGGTACAGCTGCTAAGGGGGTTATTATTTTTTAAATGTGGTGGCTTCAACTCATTTCCATTGATGAAACACTCGCATCGAAGTCAGTTCAGCTACAAGCAGATAGCCACCAGTCTGATCTGCCTACAGTTCTTGTAACACTTAAATCCAGCTGTTTTAATGTTGGTAGCCTCAGAGCACATATGTGGGATGGTAAATTTTTCCACCATGCCACAGACAGGGAAAATTGTCCAACAAGAAAGTAACAATATATGTTACGGTACTCAGTCTATACGTATTACGATCTGTATTCTGGTCAAGTGCATCAACACTGCTGTCATTTAATTAGAGCCCACCCCACTTTACATTTCATTCAAGTTTCAGGTTATGTTTGAATTCCTTCCCTCACCCCCGCAGTTTATCTTACTGCTTCTTCAGGGCCATTGGACTTGTACTTGAGTATGGGAGGAAGTGCTGGTGCTCAGCTTCCCACCTTACTTATTTGTTCTGAGAAAGTGTTATTTCTGTCAGGAGGCAGTCTTGTGAAGCAGACTGTGCGATTTAATATTTTGCAGGATGTGTAATAAGGAGGCTGGTGAAACTGGCCAAAATGGTGCATGCCCCATTTTGACCAGTAGGTGAAGCTGGGAAGATTTATCAGCTAGAAATACTGCCTTCTGGCCATTAATAAAACTAAAGGGTTTGGGTAGTGCTGCGCAGTTTATTTCTCCATGTGAATTTATGGGGGCATTCAGGGAGAGTCATTTTTCTTCACCTGGTTCCCTTTTCCTAGGAATGAATGATAGTTGTGCTGCTGCTGGCTGCAAGGCGAGCAGAGAGCAAACAGTTCATAAATGTAACTGTCTCCAGGAGAGCTCTTCATGTGTGCAACAAAGTGCTCTAATAGAGGAAGCAGGCAGGCAGGGTGAGCAGGTTGTAAAATAAATACATGGCTACTTAAAGAGTTGCCTTTGCTCTGTTTATACCTCTCTTGCCCAATACAGACTGAGTGGAGAAGTTGTCAGTAGAAGTGACTGTCGGTTTTTTCTTAGACAATTCTGCTCATCTTCAGTGTGCCATGTCAGTCATAAACTGTCATTGTGTCTGTTCTGTTAATCTCTGCAGTGCTGCATAATGAACAAAAGATTAAATCTGGGCTGTAAGCAACTACTAGATTTATAAAAGACGTATCTAATTCTATTTTTACTTCTACACACTGTGTAAAAACAAGGAGTCTTACTGTTTTTAATTTGTTTCTTAACACCGTATAGCTCAGAGAGGACATTAATTTAGGTTCTGTAGCTCAGAAAGGGCTCTTTCTAGGTTCATTGAGAAAAAAGGAAAGATTTTGACAAATTTATGTTCAAAATTTAAGTCAGTAGAGAAATGCCTTTTTTAAAAAAAAAAAAAAAAAAAAAAAAAAACTGAATTTTTTTCCCTAGGAGCAACACCAGAAATGGAAGTATTTGTTTACACTCAAACATTCATTTGTTTCTAATAAGTGTCACCTACCTATTTCACTGCTGTTGCATGTGTAATTGGGACAAAATAATGTGTTAATCTTTCTTTTAAAATGGGAGTAGCCTGCAAAACCAGAACATATAAACATAATGAAAAATATATAGTAAACAGAGCCCTGAATCCACATTCTCTGCCTTTGAAGTATTGTGCCTGATAAAATATTGCTGTGAATTTGCCAGGCCCTGTGACTTACAAGTTAACCAGCTGATGTGGGTTGACTCACCATACTCTGCACAATGCTACATTTATGCAGGCAGTTTCTTTCTCTCTCTGTGTGATGAAATCCTGTTGGAATGGAGTGTAACACTGAGAGAGTTGTTCCTGACTTTTTGTCCTTGCTGTGGCACTAGCAGCAGCTTTCCTATTTGCAAAATGGATTGTTCATTTACATCACCAACTCTTTACAATGGCTACCTAGTTAATGTTTACAAAACAGAGGGCTTTAAAGTAAGTTGTAGACTATTTCTCATCCTGTTCTTATGTTGATCAGAGCCAGAATCCGTTAGATACAACATCATTTAATATTTGAACGTCCTGCCTGTCTATTGAAGCTGTCACTAGTTACCAGTTTAGTTGGGCACCTTCAGCTCCAATCCAGTACCACTGTCTCAGGGGCTTCATTTGAACAGAAATAGCCAAAAGCATTTCCCAGCTGTGAGGTTTGAGGGAAAAGCAGACTTGACTCTGCAGAACTCCCTCCAAGGTATGGCAAATAGGTCCTGGGTAATTAGTTAGGGTTGCACATACCCTTCCTATTTCCTCTCCACTGAAAAACCACTAAAACACATTTTCTTCTGTAATCTTAGCATTTGCAGTGCTCTTCTTTGGGCAAACATCTACATACAGTGTAGTGTGTGATAGATCTCTTGAAGAGAGCTGCCTCACGTTGCATCACTAATCCATCCCAAAACCCATTAACACCAGCTGCAATGCTCTTAGTCTGTTGTCAGCAAAAGGTGAAACTTCCTATATAAGTCTTGAAACTTTCCTTGTTCCTTTCAAATTAATGTACAAAATCACTGTGAATGTGTCTGTCTGCTACATACCTATATTTCATGAAATTAAGGAAAATATGTTTTAGGAGAGACATCTATTTTATTTCTTGGTGTTATCAAATCAAGAATTCCATCAAGCACAGACTTAATACAGGAACAATTTGATAGAAGTATTGGCCAGTGTTAACAGGAAATCAGGCTGTGCAGTCTCATACCTCAGACAGCTACAAAACTAGGAACCTTGACTATGCGCTGCTCACTTTTCTCTTACCAGTGGAAATACAACTCCTTGGTAAAGACTGCACTATTAACTCTTGTGAACAAGCTTCCTAGAGTGTATATATTGCCTATCATACTACTGTTTCCTGAAAAAGGTGCTCGGATATTACAGATTAGTCAGACTATTGTGTAATGGCAAGATTGACAAACTCAACCTCTGTTTTTTTCTCCAAGGGGAATATGCCCCTGAAAATAATTTTATGGAATCCACATGATACCATAACAAACGATGTCTTGAGGTGCTGCAGTGCACTGATGTATGAAAAAATGTTATACTAGCTACAAATAGGTGATTTTGCCAAAAAACTTTGTCTTGTATCTGATAAGGAAGACAGTAAATTTGCTATGCAGTAGCTTCTAGTTCAGATTGGGGCAATAGTAACTACAGATTGAAGTGGTTGTGTTATAACCTTCACCTATGGAAGCAATGGTGGCAGTTAAAAGTTATTACAAGCAGACTACAACTTTGGCACGTTTATTCCAACAGCTGTAACTCCTATGATATTTATAGCTTTGCTATGTGCTAATACAATGAGAAGCAACATCAGGATCAACACTCAGGACGCTCAAGTTAAGAGAATATTGAAGAAACAGAAAAAAAGAAAGAGCACAACTTAAGGGGTTGTATCTGCCTCTCTGAATTTAAAGGAGCAGAAAGTCCATTGCTTTCAGTAGGTCAGCTGGGCTTACATAAGATAGCTAATAAACGAACAAAGTTCCAGGAAGCTGACTAGTTCACAGGCTCATAGTATCGTCTGTTCAAAACAAAGCTGTTAAACAATTATGGTTTCCATCATCCACTTCAGGGTTATAGCTAAACCTAGCTCAGTTAATGATTGGAGAAGATGACTGAGTTGAGCACCATGTGTAACAGCAGGTTGTAATCAACTTCAGTGGGAAGATATAAATTACAGGTGCTTTTAAAATCAAAAAAGCCTGAAATCATTGTTGTAGCGCACAAGTAGACTGCTCTGACAAAAGCATGGTCTTTGGATGTAGCAGAGGAGAAGCTCTTTCACACACTGTGGGACCAATTGTAACACTTCAGATTTAGTTAGGAAAAGTTGGCTGCAAGTATCTCTTATGCCAACAGTGTGGGTAAGAAGAGGTTGATAACTGTTTTCCTTTGACTCGAGAACAGATTCATGACCTAATACATTTCAGTGGAAACTATTGTATATGAAAAGTCAGCCTAGAAGTGAAGTAAGTCATTTACACATCAGACTCAAACTGCATTTATGCTTACTAACACTTTTTGTTATGTTTGACTTTGAAAGTCATCTGTTTTGAGTAATAGTGAAATGAATAGAGTGCTTTGAATTACCAGTCTTTCAATTTGCATTGGAAATCAGCCACCATCATATTTTAAAGGCAAGCAAAAAAATATTTGGTGTTTTGTTGAAACAAGCCCTGGCTATAAATCATCAGAGGGACTATATACTTCATGTTCTACTTTTTAATTACTTTGTAATTAATTTAATTACTTTGTAATTAAAACCTGAATTTTGTGCTAGTGTTCATGATATAGAAAGTTCACAAACAAATAGACCTCAGGGTGGGTGAACAAAACAGCTTTTCATGCATTAAGATTTACATTCTTAAACAGTTTCTTGGATATTCTAGAAATTAAGTCATAGCAGAAAAAGGGGAGTGGTGTCATCGTTTAAGATAATTCTTCAGAATGTTTTCACAGTCTGATACTTATCATTCTGCTTTAAAGGCATGTTTCAGACTTAAGCAATCTTCAGCAGAATTAAAATTTCCTCATTTCCATTGGCTAGGTAGTAATTAGAAATACAGGTTATGATAATATGGTCTCAGATGTTGTAATAAGCACCAAGAAGTTCAGGTTTGGAACTAATTTCTTAAATTCCTTTTTGTTTCAGTGTTAACACTAGCTGTTCTACTATCACTTTTATTCCATCCTGTTGCTTAATTTTTGGAATCACTCAGCTGTTTGCTCATTATCATGCTGATTTTGCATTCACATAAATGACTGCACAAGATGCAAAGCAACAAGAAAAGCAAACATAAGGAATCTTCAGGCTGGCAGACGCATATGTTTGCGTTTTACCTTCAGGTTTCATATGAGGTTTCAGACTAGAAATAAGTTGCTGAAGCTTACTGTTCACTAAAGGTTTTGTGATAAACCTTGTTAGAAACATAGAGTTTGAACATAGATTGGGAGAGAAAGTTTGAAATCTGTGTTTGTGTTTCTGAGAGATTCTGGCAAGGAAGTATCTGTACCCCAGCATGAGGAGATGCTCAGTTAGGATGACTGTCTCTGTTGGGCCCAAAATAGTCACAGCATGGAGTGTTACAGCTTTATGCTTCCCATCAGCCTATTTTTCTTGGCAAGTCTTTGCCTTGCCTAATTTTATAAGATAACTGCACTGCTAAATAGCAAATAGGTGTTTCGTCAGGTCCATGGCAGTTCTGCTTAATAGTGCTAGTATTTAAACCTGATCACTATTTTCTTTACATGTACCCTGAGTACTGGAATAAAATTCAGTTTTCTGACATTTTTATAGAGCTCACTTTTTAAATTTACTTTTGAATCTCTGCTTGTGCTTCAGTGCATCCGACATACTGTAAATGCATAGTTTTTGAAGTGACAAAGTTAATTTCTCTTGCTTTGGGTATACATTTTTCTGATGGAATAAGATGTGAAGTTTCCCAAGATTATGTAATAATCACTGCTTCCTTGCAAAAGGTAAGGCTTGGATCACCTTGCGGTACAAATGTAATCTTTCGTTTCCATGGAACATTGCCTGTAGGCCACTGATCCCTAATTTCTTGCTTTAGAAAGAGACAGGATAGATTAACTAGTTGTAGTCACCTGTAATAATTTGCAGTGTGAGTGGAGCAGTCTTTACTCCCTCAGTCCTCTCCCACCTTCCCCAGTCAGTGCTGACCAAGCTACCTGCCTATCAAGGTGGCTTTTCCTAAGGTTAATGTTATATATCTGTGACCTGTCAAATGGAGGAAAAAGAAAGATCATAGAGGAAATGAGATAGATTAAATAAGGCTGTTAGGTACCTTTCTAGCAGAACTAGACTTGATTTGGCACATTGTAAATTTTGGTGATTTAAATCTTTTTTACATGGGGCTAGGGGGAAATATGCTGTCAGCAAGTGAACTTCCATACTATACCTTTTTGTGGTCTTATAAAATGGTTTCTGTTGTATTATTTTGTCTATGTAGTTTAATTAAATGCAAAAATGTGCATCCCTGTTGCAGCCTAGGGGAGGAGGAGAGCACTGAAAGAAAATAGAGTATTGAAGAGAATTTCAGTATTTCTAAAAAAGGACTTAATGTTTTCAAGGAGCATTTCACAAGTATGTGCTGTTATGCATTTTGTGCTCAGATTTTTGTATAGAAATTTGCAGTGGTCTTTGAGGCCAAGAAAACCTGTGGCTGAGCAGGAAGGGGAGCTACATCCCTAGCTCCATCCTCCACTCACTGATATGGTCCTCTCAGTTCTCCTGATGTGGTGCACTGCTGCCAGGAGTACCTTTCTGGCTGAAGGCATTTTCACATCATTCTGTCAAAAAGGTCTGAAAAGCATCACTCTTGATTGAGCCAGAATAACTTTCTCTTGTATATGTATGTATATGTAGATGTACCTTGTTCCACAGCCCAGATGTTACTGGACGTTCCTTCAACAATACTGTGTGGTTACATCCTGATTAAGGTTTCCCTTAATCTTTGATTGACATGAAGTTGTGCTCTACTGAATTTGCAGTTGGTTTAGCCTCTGTTTTTTCTTTCTGTTTCATATAAATAAGTAGCTGTTCTCTTTGAGGCACTTTAATATTCAAATTTGGAGAACTGAAATTAGAGTCAGCACATTCTGACAAAAAACATAGTTGCATAAAAGGTTTTTACATATAAAGGATCTTCTGGTCAGTTTCCAATTTATATTCGATTTTTCTGCTTCCTTTTGGACTTTTCAGCATTGCTGAGTTCCCACATGAACATCTGCAACATAATTTTGATCATAAGTGCTTTATAATCATATGCGCTATAAATATTAGATTGTCTTTTAAAGGCCACTTCACTTTGATTCTGAATATTAAATGGGACAAACAAAAAAATTATTATTCAGACAATTGCTCTAATTTGAGTGTCCTCATTTCTAGGCTAAAATGCAACTAAATTCTGCCATTGCTGGAGTTTGAACTGTACGGTCTTCTAATTAAGTAGTTTGCAGGATCAGTCGGAGAGCTAGAGGATTGGATTGAAACAGATATTAGTCTCTTTCGCAATAACAAACTCAAAAGATTTCTGAATATGACAAGGGGAAATTTCTCCAACCTGCAGCAGTAAGAATGCTCCTCATGATGTATTCAGAAAAACAAGATACAGCTGTGCAAAAAGCTTCCTTTATTCCACCTGAACATAGATTAGATAACAAGCTGGAGGTGTATATTTGCAGTTTACCAAGTAAAACCTTCTCTGATTAAATGAGCTTCCAGTACTGTGGCTCATGAATCTACTTCACTGCGCCTTACACTAATCTTGACTTGCCTCCCTGCTCTGGCATACCTGTATCTCTCTACTTTCTTTTTCTCCAGAATCTGGGTGGAGATGGCTTAGCAAATGGCTATGTTGATTGCCACCTGGGCTGTGTGTGTATTTGGAAGTTACTTTGCTCAAGCAGAGTTTCTGTAGTCATGCTTAATTTACATTTTGGAGGGCTTATTGCAGTCTGTTACTCCACTACTGGTTTTAGACTGACTGGTTTGGGCCTAACAAGAAATTGAATAACTTGGCTCAAAGTTCTTTAATGCTTTTAATATCCTTAAAGATGGATTCTTTCCCCCACCATGGAAAGATGCCGCTATTGTAAAACTGTGATAATGCAGGTTACTGCTCCTTTCTCTGATTACTGGTGTCTTAGGTATTTTTATAGAAAAACAAGGCAGAGACAACAGATGCAGAGCTTCCTGTATGCCAAGAAGCAGAGGTGAGCTGGAGGTACATGACATGACAAATGGATGAGAGAGAGACAGTGTATCGTATGCGTCTTTTAATTTCCTTATCTGTGTTTCCTTTAACAACCAGGTTATGGAAAGAATGGAGATGTAGCTTTCTAGAGTTCACGAAGGAGGTAGGTCTCCAACATTTTTAATTTTATTTGTTCTTTATGAACTTTAGGAGTTACCCTTCTATGAACAAAGAAAGAATTTAATGTTTGCCTATATGTAAGAAGCTATGTGAAGGCTGCTTCCAAAGGCCGGTGATAGAGGCATGTAACTATCATATAAGCTTTTGTTTAGGCCAGTGTATGCTCATGTGGCATAGATTATTTTTTTATATAGACATTATTTAAAAGGAACTGTAAGTATGAGCTCCTATATTATAGCTCTTGTACTTCCTGGATAAGAGTAATAAAGGCCTGATTTCAGAAAACATCTGTATTTAGGACAGTACCCTGGGCATCCTCAAAATTACATACATGACAGTATGTGTAGTTTCAACTATCTCTTATAATGACCACACTTCTGTACTGCCTGAACCCTGAAGTCTGGTGTCTGGAACTGTTTACATATTTAAAGAGATATATGCATGCAAAACATTTTCAGGATATATAGTGGAATTCACTGGCTGTGTCTGGGCACTAACTTGTAAAAGAAACGTCAAGATCGCCTCATTCATGAAAAAGACCTAGCTTCTTGTTATTTTGGACTTTGCAAAAGTGTCTCTTCCCAATATCTCCTGAGCTGAAGGTGTGAGCAGGGCAAACGTCATTACTGTCTTGGAAGGTAGGAAAGATGTAAAAGGTACCTCTGCCTGTACTTGTGAAAAGTGCAGTGGGCCCAAATGGAGTAAGAGTAGATCACTGTAGTATTTGGTCATGTTGGCAGCAATGAGACTCACTGCAACTAGACAGATAATTTTAGTCTAACTCTATTTAAATGAGCATGTAATACAGGAGACCAGAGAAAGCTCCTTATTCACAGAATGAAGCTAAACATATCATCTAACATTACTGTTTGCAAGTTGAAAACTTCCTTCTTGAATAATATCTAATACTCACCCTGGTCTGTGTGACCTGTATGTCAGCAC
>JBCJKH010042216.1:0-10704 GCA_039877255.1 Loriculus beryllinus
GGCTGCCCCATCCCTGGCAGTGTTCAAGGCCAGGTTGGACACAGGGGCTTGGAGTAACCTGCTCTAGTGGAAGGGGTACCTGCCTGTGGCAGGGTTTGGAATTGGATGAGCTTTAAGGTCCCTTCCAGCCCAAACCATTCTATAAGTCTATGTAAATACATTTACTGTGTGTATGCCAAAATGGTAGCAAATGATGAGAATGGGATCTCAGGTATGGTTAAAATTAATTCATGCTCACTTACATAAGACATCTGCAGCTGACACCAATTACTTCAAAAGCATATCAGAGCTGGGTGATAAACCCTGTGCTTCTTATCAAATGTTTAAATAGTAGTATCTCCATCTAAACTTCCTTTTTAGTGCCACACTTACACGTAGGTAATGCAACAGATGTATCATGAGCAGTTGCTTCCCTCTCCTCTTCTGCATATACTCCTAGCAGTGGCCAGAGAAATTTTGCTTCATGGTAAATGATGAAGTCGTCACAAAGCATGACAAATATTACCACATACAACTCTCCGAATATAGGCATTATGGTTAATGTGTGATTGCATGTTCCTGTTAGAAAACACCAGCATGATTCAAGAAAGGGAACCATTGCCACTGGAAAATTTGCCATGAAGCAAGTAGCAGTCACGAAACTTAACAGCATTTTTCAATGACTGGCAGGAATAATCTTTTGGAGAAAGACAGAAAGGGACAATAAAATATCTGTCTCTGAAAAACATACCTAAATTGGCAAGAGCTCATTGCCTAGAATTGAGGCTGGGAATAGCTCAAATCCTTTGTCATGCACCACGTGATGCCAATGGCTCACATATAGGCTATCCAGTGGCTGCAATCATAGGATTGAGTTTGTTGGAAAGGACCTTCGAGTTCAACAAGTCATCATTTCACTGAGAACTGCTGAATGCTGAACTCTTGAAAATTTGACACACTGCATAGACTTTTATTACCACAGGCACTAAATCACTTTGGATTGATCCAATTTAAAGCATTTATGCAGACTGGTGCATGTATGTTATATGCAACATGAATACATTGCACAGTAGAATGTGGGGTTTTTGCCAAATACAGTAACTTCCTGCCAAAAACTCTTACCCAGCAGTGGCAGAATGGAAACAAATAAGCAAATTGCTGAAGAAAATGATTAATGTATGTGCTGCAGCTTCACTTCCAATCCCAATTGACTTAGTTCTGGCAGTCAGTAGTTGAAGTTTAGCTTTTTATTTCAGAAAGCCAATGTGCAGCAAACAGTAATCCTATCATAAATGCCTAGAGATATCCCAAATGCACAGTCAAATTTGTTTTGCAATGATTATATCCATGACAATGCTGAACTGAAGAACTTGCTCTTAATTTCAGCATTGTAAATTCCTAGTCTTTTGCTTTGAGTTGCACAATGTTTGCTATTCATAGCTTGTGGAAGCATGCAATTTCACAAGTTCTGTACTCGTTTTTGTTGAAGAAAATCCTTTACAGGTGTGGGGAAAATCACAATGGTAAAATCCCAAAGCACCCAAGGATTTCAAAACCAGAAGTCAAATAGATACAAACTACTCTGATGTTTTGAGGACCTGAACTCGGGACTTCTAAATGCTGGGACTTTGCAATGTTGTTAGCAAGCCCTTCTTTGCTGGTTTAAAACCAGGCCCTTGTCTGTCTCAGAGGTTCTCCCCTCACTTGACTTTCAAATCATACGCTCATCACAGGAAAAACTAATAGATCTCTAAAGATGGAACACAGGTCTGTAAAGGCAAAGAAATCAGCATAATCAGCACGCGAAAGCCATACATTGCCTTGTCCAAAGGAAATAAAGTGAAGTCAAAGCTTCACTAGACTGAGATCAGACTGTAAGCCTCTTATTCTTAAGAGCCTTATTCTTTCTTCATTCATCGAATCACAGAAATAAGAGGAAACCACATTTTGGAACTCGTCCTTCACAAATCAGCTATTTGCAAGCTACACTAACATGCTTCAGTTTGAGGGGGTCTTCAATTAAAGGAGCAGAATATTTGCTCCTTAAAGAAGGACCACAGCCTCAACGTATCCCCATGGTTTTGAATCTTGCAAAGGCAAAAGAAAACTGTGTGACCTCTTCCCTAATGTGGCAGTTGCGGTTCTGTGAAGCTGCATAACATCGAAGTACTGATGATGTAAAAGACTCATATATTGCAAGTGCGATAAAGGGCCAGGTCCAAGTTACAAGGGTTGCTGAGATGCTGTGGAATAAGGGATGCTCCACATTTTCCTTCACAGTGCCTGCACTAAGTGATCTACCCTAGGAAAAATCTTACAGTAATTAGTATTTCTGCAGTATCTGCTTAGCAGGAACCTAGCTAAAAAGCATTCAGAAGAGAGAATAATATTGCCACCTGTGCAGTGTAGTACCTGTACAAGTTAAGAGCAGAGCCACACTTGATCAACACAGTACCCAGCCTCCAAGAATCATTTTGTTTCCCTCAATTCAAACTATATACAAGCTCTTACACAACAAAGTCCAGGGAGTCCACTCTCTACTGCCTCCCATTTCACAGTCAGGGAGGTCCTTTCAATCTCTTTTATGAACTGAGTGCCAAGGAAGGGGTCAGCTATTTGCTAAAACATTTGGCTCAGTCATCACCCACTGCTTTTTGCTTTCTGAAAAGGAATTAGGAGAAAGGAGGGCAGAGGAATAAGAACAGATTGGAAAATGAAGCAGAAGAGAAATTTCAAGTAGCTCAGAGATCAGGAAAAAACACGTAAAAAAAAAAAAAAAAAAAGGATATGGAAAAGAGACATAGATATATTTATATATACACATGCCTCCCCATGACCAGTTAGGAAATACAGGTGCTATTCAAGACCCAGCTATCTGTAAGAATGGCGCAGATTCATTATTCAGTAGAAAAGCCCAACGTGGATACCTTTTATGGGCCTATACAGCAGTGTTTGATCAACTGCATTATATCTATAGTACTATCTTGAAACTTTTTAAAGAGCGGTCATTAATGTTGAAGGTGAAGTTGTGTGAAAGTGCTGTGTTACTAAAGCTCATCCCATTTTGACATCAAGAAATTCTTGTAACTTGAGGTATTCCTGATTAGTTCTATAACAGTCATGTTTTTTGTGAAATATCAAAACTGGATCAGCTGAGCACACCATGCTACCCCGCTTGCTCATCAGATCAGGACAAGGAGCAATTGGCTCAAACTTAAACAGGGTAGGTTTATTTTACATAGAAGGGAGAAATTCTTTACTGCAAGTGGTAAGACACTGGAACAGGTTGCCCAAGGAAGCTGTGAATGCTCCATTGCTGGCAGTGTTCAAGACCAGGTTGGATGGGGCTTGAAGCAACCTGGTTTAGTGGGAGGTGTCCCTGCCCATTGCAGGGGATTGGAGCTGGATGAGCTTTAAGGTCCCATCCAACCCAAACCAGTCTGTGGTTCTATGATTCTAAGATCTTGAAACATATTTTCTAGGTAAATTGCTCACCATACTGGTGCATAGTGCCTCATTTATGTTCTCACATACTTCTAACTACTCTGTTTATGTCTCTTTTACACTTTAACAGTAAGCCCTCCGGGACCAGGACCAAATTTTGCTCTGTTTGTAGAATTTTTTACCCACAATGGACCCGATCAATGGATCATGAATGCTCATAAAAATAACTAGCATTTATTGTAGTAAATGAGAAGTTTCCTATTGCTATTGACTCCAACAAAGCCCGTCTCTCTATCTCACTTCAATCTCTCCAAGTGCTTCTGTGTGAACACCCCATTCATTGATTAATTCTCCACACATTCCCCCCCCCCCCCCAGTGGTATTTTATATTAGAAGAAAGAAACAGATTTTTGTAAGAAGGACGTGCAAATGGGAAGAGTTTGACTCAGTCTCCACAGATTCACTGGGCCTCCTTTATTGTGGCAGCCTGTATTTATATTTTTATTTCTGGGGAGTGTAAAGCTGCAAAACCTCATTGCAGAACTATGGCAATAAAAACAAATAATGTGGCAACTGAGATAGCAACTTTGGCAACGATATCTCCTGCCCTGTGAAGTGCAGAATTAGGCCACTTGCGCTACAAGTGGGACAAGCTTTCAAATGGACAGATGGCACAGAACCAAAACTCTTCTTTCCTGCTTGACAAATTGTTTGCTTATGTAGGCATAAGATGTTATGCTAGCAGCTCTTTAATGGTGGTGTTGAACAACCTTCTGCTGTTCATCAAAGGCTGTGCTAGACTGTATTCCATGCTGGTAAGAAAGCACTTTAATATACTATTTAGTAGAATGACTATGAACACTTCAAGTGCTTTAAGCTTTGATCCTGAGAAAGGATTTACCTACAAGGAAGCCCATTGTATTTCAGAGGACCTATGGTGAATAAACAGGTATTTTCAAACACACTGAATAGCACTTGCACTTTCAGCTTCTTAAGTTCTTCACTCATTATGGTTGATGGTGTCCAGATTCTCTGATAACATCTTCCTGTACTACTTTCAGGTAAGCTTTGTGTATAAGCTAAGAATGTCCAGACAGAAACCAATATAACAAAAAAAACTACAGATCTCTTTCCCATCATTTCAGCTCTTACAGACCTGATGAAAGTTATTTACGTTTACTATATTTGCCCTATACAGGCAAAAACTCATTGTGTGCACTGTAAGTCACATTTATGAAGACACTCTTTCAGAGCACTCGTGGTTGTCCATGTGGATGGAAAGTGACTTCAAGCATTGGTTCCCAACAGTGCTGGGAAATGTTGTTTGGTGAGATCAGACTGTTGAGGAGCAAATAGTTGTGTTTGGCTGAACTGAAGTTTATGATTGAAATCTAAACAGAAATCTAATCTTTCCTATTTAGAAAATGATCTTTAGGAAAGGGCAAAACTTTAAGAGGGCTTGGTAAACAACAAAATCAAGTCTATCTGATCAGAAACAGCCACAAGTGTGAGAATTTAAACTTCTTATAGCTTGTGATTCAGAAAGTGTGGGAGGCCTATAAACAAGAATAAAGTCTAAGCTCCGCTCTGGAAATCACACAGCCTTTGGACAAGGAGAGAAGACCCCTTATCCTCACTACACGCCATGACGAGGGAGAAGTTGAGGTGTACATGGGCTTCATTAAGTTAGTAAGAAAGGATTACAGAATAACTGTTTTCTCACTTTAAGAAGCTCACATCACAGAAGGCTGGCAGGAAAAAGCAGATCCATAAGTGAACATACTTTTCCAGTTTTCTCAAGCCAAGAATTAATGGCACATTTCTTGCTATGGCCTTTACATAGAACAAGCATCAGTAGGGGATCCTTTTCAGAAAGGTTGTTTGAATCCAGTAGACATGGAAGTGACAATTGACTTAATGTCAGCAGAACAGTGCATTACATATTCTCTTAAATGAAGACAACGCATAATCTCTGAAGAACATAAAAATGGAATTCTCTGTGCACAGTTATGAAACGTGAGAACAGCAATAGTGAACGTTTTTGTTGTGCAGTGCTTAAGTGCATGCTTATAAAATAAATGCCTGTAATTAGTATCATCACTACACAAGCTTGTATTTTTCAGAAGGCTTCTTGCCTGGAGTCTGTGACTAACTATGCTCTGATGCTATTTGAGGCATAAATAAAAATATTTTTATTAACTTGTTTTTACACAATCCCAGACTGGTTTGGGTTGGAAGGGACCTTAAAGCTCATCCTGTTCCATCCCCCTGCCATGGACAAGGATACTTTCCACTAGAAAAAGCCCCATCCAGCCTGGCCTTGAACACTGCCAGGGATGGGGCAGCCACAGCTTCTCTGGGAACCCTGTGCCAGCACCTCAGCACCCTCACAGGGAAGAACTTCTTCCCAATGCCTAATCTAAAATACCCTCTTTCAGTTAAAATCCATTTCCCCTTGTTCTATCAAAGAACCTTGTCTTCATTGCTCCTTCCGACATTTGTTGGAATACTGTTATGGACTCGTGGCTGTGTAGTAATGAAAAGTCCTAAAGTTCAGTTACATTGTTTGTAACACTTTTGCTGTCAATATAATTTTATTATCACACTTGCATACCTGTGCAGCATTCATTACCAGATTAGGAATAGAATCTTCTGTTCTTGCCATGTAGAATAAAATAAGAAGTAGTAAATAAAAGAAAGATTTTTAATTATATGGAAGTTCCCCTTTCTGGGAAGACTTTCTAGTGGAAAGAAATAGATACAGGTTTAAAAAAGAGAAGTCAGAAGTGACTTGTGATGAGACACTGAAGAAGTATTTGCTGTGTTACAAAAGTGTTACAAACAATGTAACTGAACTTTAGGACTATGTCCATACATTGAGGTAAGTTTCTTTATGAGGAATGCAAGGGTTTTACAGTTTCCTCTTCATTTTGTTATTCCTTTAAATCACAGAAAAATACCCTTTCTCCACAAATATCACAAGTTTACTGCTCAGAAAAGAAGTGCTTGGAAAAAAAGCCAGGAGAATCAGACATTTTTAAGCCACAGTCCCTCTCACCCTGAGGTAGGCATGTGATACAGATGAACTGCTCTGCTTGGTCCTCTCAACTGGCTGCAAGGAAAACACAGATGCAAAGGAAATGCAGCCAAGTGGCTCAAACATCCATGTCCCTGCTTCCTGCACTCCAACACAGATGCCACCTTGCCCAGACACTAACTCTACCTTTCTTTGACAGTGATGGCTGACAGTGAGAGGTATCTGGAACTCAGCAAGCTCTTAAAGCACATTGTAGGACTGAGGCGAAAGCAACCTGCAGTGTACATTTACACGTTATCATAACACAAGCCCTTTGGGATTCTCAAAATTTGACACAGGATATAGAACACCTGTCCTGGCTTTGGCAAAGGCTATGTATGGGACATCTGAGTGAAGTAGTGAAGTCTGAGATTATTCTGAATATTAATAATTTGCTAAGTGCTGCAAGTATTTGCAACTGGTCCGCATCCCTGAGGGATTTACAATCAAATTTAGCCCTGCTGAATTCTTCTGGAGTCTTTGCATTAATTGCTATTGGATTTTATGGGGGCACCAGCAAAACCATCCAAGACATTTCAAAACTGCTTTTGTGCTTTTCAAAGCACAAAATTTGTACTACCAATTTGTACTACACAATTTGTACTACCAAGCACAAATTCAAAATCCAGGGTTGTATGAACTTTATACAATTCAAAAACCCATGTGCTCTGCAGCCCTTCCGATGTTACACTTGTTTACATGAGGCATAGTGCAGGTTTAGAAACAAAACAGGTTTTAGAAATCTAGAAGGAATGGCTCCACATCCCAAAGCTGTGTGAGTGCCTTTTGCTCCACAGGGAACGTGCTGCAGATATAGACACGCAGCCCAGAGATTTCTGAATAGTGTGTTCCTGTGAATACGTTTGAAAAACACACATTAAATAAAAAGCCACTCAGAATGATTCTCTTTCACAATAATTTTGCACACAAGGGGGAAAAGTATCCATGATGGATTTTATTGCTAATTGTTGAGTGTCCAGCTGTTTGTCTTTACTGCCTTTTGTTCAGGATCTGGTTAACTGTGTCTGCTACAAATGAGTGGGTGGATTGGATTCCAGCAAATACTTGTTCAGTGTCTTGTCACAAGTCACTACTGACCTCTCTTTTTTAAACCTGCATCTATTTCTTTTCACTAGAAAGTCTTCCCAGAAAAGGGAACTTCCTTATAATTAAAAATCTTTCTTTTATTTACTACTTCTTATTTTATTCTACAAGGCAAGAACAGAAGATTTTTGTTCCTTAAGTAAGCCAATTCGAGTTGCACATTCCAGTTCATGAGGCAATTATGGCTAAGTGAAAAGGAAGTTAATAGCAATGTTATATTTGGTGTGGCTCCAAGCATGCTTTCACAGTTTTGATAGCTGACAGAAAGATGGTCGGTTTATGCAAGACAAAATCCACTTACCACTAAAGTGACTTGGCCAGATTTTTCACACTGTCTCCAGTAATAACCAAACGTATAAATGAATCCTATTACTAAACAATAAGCCCTGATTAAATACATGTATTAAGTATCTCCATTTTACAACAGAAAGCACATTAGTATTGTACTGTTCTGATGCATATAAAACAATGTCTCATCCCATGAGATGCTAAATTCCATGGCAGCTCTCTCCAGCAAGGCAGCAAGCAGGGCAATGCTGCTCATTCCTACATGGCCCAGCACTTGTCTGCTCTCTGACACTGCAGCATATGTGCTACCCAAGTAAGTATGAGGATCATTTCTGGAGTTGATACTTCTAGGAAAATCCTTCTTTCAATCAACTCTATCAAATGCACCAATTTCAGTAAAATAGGGTGGACTTTGATTTAGATACATGGTGGGATCAAAAAGCTTTGTTACTTACAATACCTGAAAGAGTTGTAAGGCAACAACCCCAAGCACTGGTTCCAGAGTATTTTTTATTAGGATGAAATCTCTTACTGGAATGAATCATTACATATGGTTGCCTTTACTGCTTCTACTGATCCTCTTTCCCATGCACTCACTGACCTCTTTGACTTTCTGAATAAATCTAATAGTGGAGCTATCCAAAGATATCCTTGGAAACTTACAGTCTAGTGACAGGAAAAGGATATGTTTCCAAATGTTGAGACAGTTATCCCCGAGGATATTTCCTATGGCAGGCCTGGCAAGTATGGAAGCTGCTACAGTCTTATTTTATGACCCAAAAATGTCCAAGAAGTGAAAGAACTGGTGCCAAAAATGTACCCTAAAATATCAGAGGGCGACAGAGCTAATAGAACATTTTTAAACTGGTGAAAAAGCAGTTGAAATTCTATTGCTCAGTGTGGGAGCTGGAACGCAAGTTGTTATTCAAGAGAAAATCTAGAAACACACCTGAAAGATCTTTCAATGTCCACCTAAATACAGACCCTTTGTCAGTAGCAGAACTAAGGCTGACACACAAGACCTGAAAACCGCTTATTTCCTATGTAACTCTAATTGTGGAAGAACTTAATTTTAACTGGTATGTATAAACTCAAGGCAAACCAATTTTGTTAATTTCTAAGTTTTTAAATTTGCTTTAAACACAAGATTTGGCATAATCAGTACATGGAGAGGTGAAGCAAAAAAGAGGCACGTAACAGCAGTGTGATTTCTCATTATGTCAGAGGGAAGCAGTTGCCAAGTGTTTGAATCCACCAGTTATTCAAGTTACCTCTTATAATGTAGAAAACCCAACCAGGATCATAATATAAACTGATTTATTATGGGAAGTTATTTTACAAAGTTAACATCGGTGGACTTGCATGACTCTTAACACCAGCAGGACAAAAGATGTCAAAGAAACTTGGAGCAAAATGGTGCAAGTCCAATAATGTGCGCTGAAAAGTGACACAGTCTGTGATGTCTAATCTGATTTTTCAAGCACTGGCCTCTGAGTTACTGTCCCATGGAGCAGCACACTGGACCTAGGAACAGGCACAATTCCTAAGAACATGTCAAAAAGTATTGAGCTTTCAGCAAGAACATTTCCATAACATGCAAGAAGAGGAAGAGGACGGATCAAATTTTTGGACCAAAATAAAACTGAAGCTTTCTTAGATTTCCATTTTTAAATAAATTGACTTGTGTTTGGGTGTAGTCTATGATTTATTAGACTATCCAAGTAGCATTCTTCCCAGGTGTTTGCCACTGAGCCAATACATCTGGGTTTTTCGCCCCACAGTTACCAGCATACAAGGATGGTGTCCTCTCACTGTGATGGGACGAAGGTTAACAATCAGAAACTACTGGACAATTGTGAATACTGAATGTATTGTTTCCATTCAATGACGGATGATAATGACGTTCTAGTCTAGATGCATCTACCACACAGTGCATGCCAAATGCCTGCTCCAGTGACAAGATTACAAAAAAGGCCGCATTTAGACACAGTAGCCCCCTCGAATATAGTTTAAATCACTTTGTTGCAGATCAGAGACCTTATACATTATCTGACATTGAAGACACTCAAGACACAAAAACCTTTATTTTAATTATATTGCCATGACACTTTAAATGATGGCAATGACACAGTGAGCAATATCAAGAATCTGTTCTAATCCCTAGTGCTTATTCAAACCTGAAAGTTCCTAGACCTGCTCACAACCTCTGGCCAAGGGATCATCTTGTAATAGATAGGGGCATTTTACTAGAAGATGTTTTTATTCAAACAGTACAAGCAAAAAATGCTTCAGGGTAGAAGCTTTACATTGCTTCCAGTCTTTGCCATAGAGAGTGTCAGTTTTCTTATTACATTAGAAGCTCTCGCAGGAGAAGCAGCAGGAAGAAAGGAAACAGCACACAGCCTAAATCTGACTGCTGGGCCACTATTTGCACAACATTAAGCTTTCCACATGCCTTTTCACAGCTTGTACAAAGCCAAGAAAAGACTGTGGCGTTTTGGGACAGCCAAGGGTATCATCCCAAGGAATTAGTGATTTGGGAATGTTTGAACAGCTGAATGCCCAAACTCTGAATGGTTCTCAGTTTTGAAGCGTAACGAAATAGTAGTCCCTGAAAATACAGCCTTCAGGAAAATCAATATCAAACATCAGGGCATAGAACCATAGAATAGTTAGGGTTGGAAAGGACCTTAAGATCATCCAGTGCTAACCCCCTGCCATTGACAGGGACACCTCACACTAAACCATGCCTCCCAAGGCTTTGTCCAACCTGGTCTTGAACACAACCAGGGATGGAGCACTCACAACTTCCT